>JAPYZL010093118.1:0-23419 GCA_030522825.1 Platygaster orseoliae
CTTCAAAGATTACAACAATTCAGAAATTTCGCCACATTTTGAATACTTTTCAAATGACAAAACTTTCGCAAAATTCATAAATTATTAATAGTTTGAAAATGCTTTGAATTAGAAAATTTTAGGCGTTCGACAAAATTTATCAATCAGTATATTCAAATTTAGAAATAACGAAAATAAAGATATTTCAATAATTTCAGCAATTTTATTTCAAAAGTTTCAGTTATTTCGAAAATTCCGTTAAAATTTGAAAAATGTCGAAAATTTTGGAAAACGTTAACATTTTTTATATTATATATTTTTATTATATCAATACAAAGTTGACTTTAACATAGCTGGATGTGTAGTAAAAAAAGGATATATGAAAATTTTGCAGGTAGTGCTCAGTTACTACACTGTGATTTTTCTTGTATTACATTTGAATGCTCAATGAACAGGTAAAACTGACTGTCCATGCTGAAGTGATGGGAGGACTTGTCTTGCAACAAGTTTTCGTCGTCGAGTTCATAGTGAGCCACCAAATGTGCACTGACTGCCATCGAACTGAGGCCAAAGATTTCTGGCGCGCAACGGTAATACCAACTAAAATAATGAGTTCTGTATTTGATTACTCGAATAGTTGTGCAATCAACGGTTGTGCACATTTTTCAGAAATTAAATAAATTATTTAATGCACAATTTTATTGTGCACCGTATTTTCGTGCACAATTTTATCGTGCACCGTATTTTCGTGCACAATTTTATTGTGCACCGTATTTTTGTGCACATTAAAATTGTTCACTTAAATACGGTGCATGATAAAATTTGCACAAACATGCAGTCCACAAAAATACGGTGCACGATAAAATTTGCACAAACATACGGTGCACAAAAATACGGTGCACGATAAAATTTGCACAAACATACGGTGCACAAAAATACGGTGCACAATAAAATTGATGAATCTTTTTTCATTAGGTGCAAGTGCGACACAATGAGACGAGCAAGAAAACCATGTCCCATCTTGAACAACTCATCTTGAAGCACAAAGCTCACGAGCAAGCTTTGGGAATAAAATCCATACACGGTGATTAAAAAAAATGTTTCTCGTTTTTTATTGTCTTACATCCATTCGCTAAAGAAAAATATTTTTTTTTTCGCAGACGGCCTTGATTTTTTCTTCGCCAATGAATCCGGTGCGCGGAAAATGGTCGATTTTGTCAACTCGGTTCTGCCCTGCAGATACCAGCATTCAAAAAAATTGATATCCCACGATATTCACAGCAACACCTACAATTACAAATTCACATACTGGTATAATAACTCTTTTTCCTCTGATTTTCGGTTGGTAAATTAAATGGGAATTATGAGAAGTTTTTCTTTTTAGTGTTGAAATTGTGCCATTGTCCAAGGACAACGTTGTTTGCCTGCCCAAGTCTTTGACTCGTCAACTTGGTGGAATTAACCCTATTTGTCTTGTCAGCAAAATGGCCAGTGGAATTCAGCTCATCGATCCGTTGACGGCGCAAAGTACGAGCTTGAAAGTTACAGACATCTAAGAATTTTGAAAGTTTTCGGATATTCGGAATTTCCGTTCATTTAGGATTTTTAAAAAATTTTTAAGTCGTTAAAAATTACTGAAGTTTTTAGTGTATTTTAGGTTTGTAATTGAAGATATATGATAAGTTCAAAAATTATTTAATTCTTTTTTTATTGAACTAAATTTTTTTCAAAATTCAAGTTTTGTAAAATTAAAAAATGTATAAGGAGTTCCGAAGTATCATAATTTTCAAAATTCAATGGAGTGTCAAAAATTCTCAACATTTTCGTTTCTGCAGTTGAAATTTGTTCGAAATTCCATTATTTCTACAATTTCTACAATTTCCCAAGTTTTTTTTTTATTAAGGATTAAAATTTGAATTCAAAAAATGAAAATAAACAGTCTATTATCAATTGAAGAGTTTTATTCAAGAAGGGAGTTAGCGCGCGAAACCGGGTAAAACTATCGTCCAAACTCGTGACATCATGTCAGAAAATTGAAATTCACAAACACGAAAAACCAAAAATAACAATCGATAGGTCTTCATAAAAGTTTTCGAGAAAACAACTTAAAACTGCTCATTTTTGTGATCGAAAAATCAATGTTTTTCAATATTCAACTCGCTGCGAATTATTTGTTTTTCAACGGAACTACATATTTGATAGCAAGTATTACTCGTGGAGCTTCAGCGGAGACGACAGTGTTGAAAAAGCGATCAAAAATTGAATAACAGTAAGTTGTTTTTTAATCCGAAGAAAAACCCATGTTTCTTTCGTCACGGATCAAAAAACGTCTCGAGGAAGTTTGAGCTGCGACAAAGCTTCCACGTCCTCGTCGACCGCTAGTGTCTTGCCCAACTTTCTGGAAAAGAAATACAGCGAGTTCAAGTGGAGCGCGCTATTCGCCGCGCGACATTCAGCGCAACGCGTTGCGTCAAGATTTTTCTGTTGAGTCAGAATTTCTCAAATCGACCCCCAAAAATGAAAGGTCGCCATAATTGAATGATTTTATATTCAATCGCTAGACGTTTTGGTCAAAAACAACTCCAAAACATTTTTTGTCGATATCTCCATTCTTGCAGCAAAAGTTATTAACAATGAAACTTTTAGGCAGCATTTTATACAAATTATCGCTATTTACGAACTACTGAATGAAATTTAATGTGACTTTAGCAGAAATGAAGTTGAAACTCTAAGCTTTCTAATAAAGTAGTTGACGATCGGAAAACTTGATTTTTAATGTTTAAATCATTTTTTGTTGACGAACGATTGGATAATTTTTTTACTTCTCGTCCTCGGATCGAGATCGGAAAAAAGGTGTTTTTCTGAATATACTTGAGCTGCTGTTTTCGAAAGAAAATTTTAGGGATGTCTATAACTCTTGGACTTGGAAAATTTTTAAAATTTTTAATGGTGCGCCGCAAGAGCGCGTCGGCAGTCGGCGATCGGCGCGAAGTAGAGAGTACGGCCTGTCATGGTGCATTCTCTTTTGCTTTACAAGTGATTTCTTTCATATTCACAAGTTTATCATAATACAGGTTGTAATTATAGGAGTGGATGATAATATATATTTTATATATCCGTATACAATTTAATATAAGGGTCATTCCAAATGAAATCGCCCAGGCCATTGGGTATGTTTTTTTGGCATGACATTTTTTTCCGAGTTTTTACATCGAAATTTATGAGATGCGTATTTTTTCTTTTTGCTTGATTCTGAGTTCTTTCGTCGTGGGAAATTTTCGAAAATTTGGCTCAATACTTGATTTTGCGCTATTGGCGCATGTTAAATTTTTTTTGAAATGCGATAACTTTGCGAAAAAATGACGAAAAAATTATAGATATATTACTGTTAGAGAAAAAAGTATGAAGGAAAAGAAACTGATGCAATTTGAAATTTTTCAAGTCAAAAGTTTTTCGATTTTTTTTTAAATATCACGGTCTGAAACAATTTTTTTAAAAAATATCATGTTCCCTATTTTTTTCTTCAAGAGGGACCTTTTATCTAAAAACAAAAAAAAAATTCAAAGATCCGTCATTTGTTCGCAAAGTTATCGCATTTAAAAAACAATTAACATGCAACTTATAAAGTTGTAACTGTATATTTGAATTGATTTTTGAAGACCTATCGATTGTTATTTTTGGTTTTTCGTGTTTGTGAATTTCAATTTTCTGACATGATGTCACGAGTTTGGACGATAGTTTTACCTCCTCATTTGTTAATGAAAAAAAAAGGAAATTCATAAAAAATTCAAAATACCAAACTTGGAAGTTTTTAAGTCCAAAACTTTCAAGAAATTTTTTTTCTCTCGAAAATTTCATCATTTCAAGAATTTTGTAAGTCTTTATCCGGAATATTGAATTTAGATCGCAATTTGAAATTAATAAAACTGAAAATAAATATCTATTATTCATGAAAAATAGGAAAAAATTATAAATTAATTAAAACATTTTAACTGAAAAAAGCCATATTCAAAAGTTTTAGGAATTGATAAATTTTTTAAGATCTTCAATTTTGATGAATTTTATTATTCTAGAAATCTTTCAAAATTTCGAAATCGTTGAATATTACTGATATATTCAATGTACTTCAGATTGAAAATTTAAAACAACAAAACTAAGTTTTTAAAAATGTAATATTTCTGATATTTTTTAAATTTATTTTTCTTTATTTATTTTCTGATATATTTTTTTCTTGTTTGCAGTTGCAGATCTAACTGCTACTGTTTTTTGGAGAACGCCTTTTAAGAGCATTGGCAATCCAAAACAGCTCATCGAGTGGACAGTCATGGACGTGGAAATTGTACTGGAAAAGGATAGAAAGATTTTCCCCGGGCAAGGAAGTATTTCCAACAAGGTGAATGCTCAGTTTAGAATTATTACCTGGTTGATTTTTGTTCTGTTTATTATTCTCCTTCAACCTATTTATCTGTTATACATTTTTTTTTCATATTCAACATTGAAAATATTGATAGGTTTAGGTTTTAATTTAGGATTTAAAATTAATTATTTCAGCACGCACTGGCTGACGTGTGGCTTGTAAAATCGAGCGAGCTCGGGATAAATCCCAACACTGTACACACACGCACACATTTGGGGCATATAATCAACCCTGGAGATACGGTTTTGGGGTGAGATTTTTATAATTAAGTTTTTATACGAATTGAGTGAATCAAAATTGATTTAAAAATGTGAAAATTGCAGCTTAAAAATGCAATTTCAACATTGCAATTTCAAAATTGTAATTTTAATAATTGCAATTTTAAGATTGTAATTTTAATAAGTGCAATTCAAAAATTGCAATTTAAAAATTGCAACTAAAAAATTGCAATCCATAAGTTGCAATTTAAAAGTTGCAATTTAAGAATTGCAGTTGCAATTAAGAAATTGCATTTCAAAAATTGCAACCTATTAGTTGCATTTTAAAAATTGCAATCCATAAGTTGCAGTCTGAGAATTGCAATTTAAAAATTGCAATTCACCAGTTGCAATTTAACAATTGCATTTTGAAAATTGCATTTAAACAATTACAATTTAAACATTGCATTTTAAATATTGCAATTTAAAAAATAACAAACCCCTTTCGCGATTTGCCTTCACAGATATTCATTGTGCGACGCAGTTGTTAATGACGACAATTTTGAAAAAATAAATCAGGGTGACGTGCCGGATGTGGTACTGGTGAAAAAACCTAAAAACAACCATGGCAAACAGTTGCGAAAAAAAAATAAAATGCGGAAACTGAAGGGCACTGTCAAGGAAATGGATGGATCCGAGGCCATGGATGAAATTGAGGAAACAGAGGAGTCTGATGACTCGATGGATACTGACGATGATGATTCGAATCTTGGACAAGTCGGGGACCAAGATTAGGAGTAATATCGTTATGTTGTAAACTTGATTGCATATATTGAAATAAATATAATTTCCAGCTTAATACAGTTTTCTTCATTAGACCATTGACTGTTTGAGAAAAAGTAATGAAAAATATTTTTTCGTTTGGGTAATTTAAATTAATTTGGTGAATCGGATTTAGTTAATTAATTAATTAAATTTGGTTGTGAATTTCATTTGGTTTAGTTAATTTAAGGATATTATGGAAAAATTTAAAAAAATACCAAAATTTATTGTTGATTATCAATTTGATTTAACAATTTTAAAATTGCAACTTGAAAATACAATTTCAACATAGCAATTTCAAAAGTGCAATTTTAATAATTGCAATTTCAACATTGCGATTTTAATAATCGCAATTTCAAAATTGTAATTTCAATAATTGCAATTTCAACATTGCAATTTCAAAATTGCAATTCAAAAATTGCAATTTCAATAATTGCAGTTCAAAAATTGCAATTCAAAAAATTTCAATCTACAAGTTGCAATTTGAAAGTTGCAATTTAAAAGTTGCAATTTAAAAATTGCAATCCATAAGTTGCAATTAAAAAATTTCAATTCAAAAATTGCAATTCACAAGTTGCATTTTAAAAATTGCAATCCATAAGTTACAGTCTAAGAATTGCAATTTCAAAGTTTCCAAAATCATCTCGACGCGTAAAAAATAGTTTGCCGAAGCAGGGAAAAACCGCGCGCGCATTTTCCGTCGTGGGGTTGAGTCGGTCCAACGCCCCGCGCAATTCCCCCAGTAAGCCTCGAGTCGCGAATGGGGTAGTTCGTTATTCGCGGCAGCTCGCGGCTGCCAAAAACGCCACGATTATTCGCATTTTATCATCGCGCTACCAAATCACCCTCCCTTATAAAAATATAGTACGTAATGATTTTTTCGACGCCCCGTCAAACTCGTTTCCAGAACAAAATAGACCAATTATGAAATATTGTTCAACTCCTTGAACAAAATACACGTTTTCCCCACGCTCCGGATTGGACAAAACTAGAGTGTAAAAGTTTTTTTTATCTGATCACAACGCTCGTCTTCGACTGGCATGGTAAGCTGTAAGATTGTAATTTAGGGTACTTTTTACAGGTGTTTTGTGCAAAAAAAAAAAAAAAAGTAAGAGAATTCGCTTGAAATGAGATATAATAATGAAAGAATTTCAAAAATATGCATTTTTTAAATTACGTATAATTACTCGTAAATTTCTTTTTTAACTTTGTTAATTTCGAAGATTTTACGAAATTTGAAAATGTAAAAAAATGTGGGTAATTTGGAAGGATTTTGTATGAAAAATGTTAGGATTTTGAGAACATTAAAAATATTACACATTTTTGTCAAATAGGAAATTTTTAGAAATGTTGGAAATAATGAAGTTTCAAGAAATTTGAAAACTTGGAGTTTTTAAAATTACATACACGAGAAAGATAAAAAATTTTGGCATCTTAGAGGATTTTCCAAATTTTGGAAATTATAAAACTTTTTTAAAATTCTTATAATGTTTTCAATTTTTTGAAACTTGAATTATGAAAAAGTAGAAAATTTTGAAATGTTCATATTCCCAAAAAGTTTCAAAAAATTTGCGCAAATTTTCAGTTTTCAAATATTTTCAATTTCAAGTACATCGAACATTTTCAACGATCTTAAAATTTTGAAAGATTTCTAGAATAATACAATCCATGAAAATTTTTTGATTTCTAAAACTTTCAAATTCGATTTTTCTCAATTTAAAACTTGATGAATTCGTAATTTTCTCCAATTTTTAATTATTAATTGGCCTTTTCAATTTTAACTTTTCAAATTTTGAATTGCGATGTAAATTTTAAATCAAGTATAAAAACTTTGAAAATTCTTGGAATGATGAAATAAAAACAAACTTACAAAATTTTTTGATTTTTAAACCTCCTTACTAAATTTTTCGAATTTTCGAAGAATTTTCAAATTTTTTTATCGCCAATTCATAATCAACTGTTAATTTTTATATTTTAAATTCCTTTAATATAATTTCAGAAGTAATTGAATTTTAAGAAATTTGAAAACAGAGTTTTTAAAATTACACACACGAGAATGATAAGAACTTTTGGCATCTTAGAGGATTTTACAAATTTCGGAAATTACAAAACTTTTTCAAATTCTTATAATGTTTTCAATTTTTTGAAACTTGAATTATGAAAAACTGGAAAATTTTAAAATGCTCACATTACCAAAAAGTTAAAAAATTTTCGCAATTCAACAATTTTCAGTTTTCATATATTTTTAATTTTCAATCGGAAGTACATTGAACGTATTAGTAATTTTCAACGAGCTTAAAATTTTGAAAGATTTCTAGAATAATACAATTCATGAAAATTTTTGGATTTTTGAAACCTTCAAATTCAGTTTTTCTCAATTTTAAATTTTTGATGAATTTATTATTTTCTCTAATTTATAATTATCAATTTGCCTTTTTAGTTTTAATTTTTTAAATTTTGAATTGCGATATAAATTTAAAATCCAGTATAAAAACTTGAAAAATTCTTGAAATGGTGAAATTAAAAAAAAAACTTTCAACATTTTTTGATTTTAAAACCACCTTACTAAATTTTTCGAATTTTCGATGAATTTTCAATTTTTTTTATCGCCAATTCATAATCAACTTGGGGAAATCCTCATACAGTTTTAATTTTTCAAAACTTGAATTTCGAAAAAATATAACATTTCGTGAAAATTTCTGCAAATCCCATAATTTATGAACTTTTTGGACATATGTAATTCCAAATCTGTAATATATTAAAAATCTCACTAATTTTCAATTAATTCCAAAAGAATGAAATTTTCCGGATTTTCGTAACTTCCAAATTTGATCTGTTTGATTCAAAATTCTCGATTTTATTCTTCCGTTTAGACAGTTTTCTCTTCTTTTTTTGCCCAAAACACCCATAAAAAATCCCTTAAACTACGAAATTCTGAAGAGCGCCAGGAAATACATTTTTTCACGTATAACATACCACTGAAAACCAATTCCTCGAATTTGAAGGATTTCCAGTAGTAGAACAGATTTATTTTCTTTTCAAGGTCAAAATTTCACACATAGATAACTGATTTGGTTACAGCAACCATTGATTCAGTAAAATATGGACCCACCAAAGTTTTGGCTACTGCAACCAAAACTTATGTTGCAATAACCAATAACTTGGTTATCATACCTAAAGTTTTGGTTGTACTACCCAAAACTTTGGTGGGCTCGTATTTTACCAAATAAATGGTTGGTGTAACAAAAAATTTGGTAGCATTTAATTAGTGTGGGAAAGATTGAAATAAGGGATGAGGAAAAATGATGTTGCATCGGAGTTCGTCGTCGCGACGTCGAAGGGCGTCGCGTAGTGTCGCGAATTCGCCTCAGGACATGCCTCTGGCCCCGACGATGAGGGGCCGTAGGGCCTCCGTTGCTTCAACCGAGGCATCGGACGTGCTGGCCCAAACTTACGGGGGCCTGGACCGCGAACGATCACCGCGTGGCAGCATCGTGCCCAATATTTCCTTGGATTTGGAGAGCGATGTACTAGAGGAGGTCAGATTTTTTTTTTCACACTTTACAATTTATATCCTTGCACATTCAATGCTCCATCATGATTGACCGAATTGCATACATCCCAAGTTGTGATATATCCGATACAAAACCATAAAAAATTTAATCAAAGAACGTAATCGAAATATTTCTTGCTCGTAAGTTTCCCTTGATGAACATATTCCGAAACTGATTGGATTTCAATATCATTAAGTGTCAATCAAAGGCATTTCCACAGAGCGAGTTTCTCAAATAATGACGTTTCAATCGATTTAATTCTTTTTACATTTCAACAATTGAAAACTATTTTCCTACGGAAAAACTCGAAGAAAACTCGCCAAATTATCAATGAAAAAGCCTTTCTATTCTAGAATAAAGCAGCTCGGGAATAAAATTTTTATTCGCTATCTCAATGCACCGAAAATCATTCAGCCTCCATAAAGAACCGATAAAAACGAGTTTTCAACTCGGGAATATTCTCGAATCATTTCGCCAGCGAAGAAAACGACTTTTCCGAGCATACGTCTTTTATTTTTCGTCGTTTTATTTTGCCGCGCAATTTATTGGATTTGAGAACGAAAGAAGCGAGTTCTCTATTTTCTGGAAAAAAACACTTCTGATCCACCGCGTAATAAAGTAGACATGCCATAAATTTTGTGTTAAATCGGTTTTTTTTTAACTTTTTCATTTCTTAGGAATAATTCATGATTATTCAAAAATTCAATATAAAAAATGATGAAAATCGTGTTTTCTTTTTACTGTCTTAGAAAATGGAAAATTTTTTCGTCCGTTGTTTCTGCAAGTGAGTTTGAAAAGCGTTGTCGTTATTAACATTCTTTACTCCTGGCCCTTTTCACTTCAGTGCCATTATTCGAAAACAATAAACACACTTAAACCCGTCTCCAGAAATAAAAAAAGAGCGCTCTTTTATTGTTTCCTAACAAAATTCTGCTTGAAGAACAATGATATTTAAAGATAATGAGAGATTTTGAAATAATTGAACAGCTTTCCAATCAAAGAGTTATTGTAGGAGAATGAATAAAAATCACATTTCATTCAATTCTACGAATAAAAGTCGATGAGTGGGTGCTCTATGATTTGAGTAATTCAATCATCTCCGGATAAAATTATTACTTGCCTCTGAAAATCGATAAGCGATAAATTTTTCATTGGTATTTCATAACACACAGCAAAAACATTTTCCTCGATATTTTTGTGCAAGTCACGTTTTAATGACAATAATTTTCATCGACATTTCACGAGTTATTGGAATTTGGTACATATTTTTCAGAATGCATTTTATTAAAAATTTCTCAGCCATTTTTTAAGTTTATTAATTTATCAAATAACCCGGAGATAAAAATACTTCCATCCAGTACTTGATTATTGGTCGTTTATCTTGAATCGAATTCAGCTGAAAATTATTCATTTATTTCTTCTTCAATTGGAGCATGACTCGTGAAAAACGATTGATCGGAAAAGTTTTTTTTAAAGTCAGGAAATTTTAAAATACTACGTCTTTTTTCCTGTGTCGCGAGCAAAAACCGAGCTAATCGCCAAGAAAGTCTAATTTATGAATGAAAATTCCAGTTTCGACTGACATAAGAAATGTGGCTCCTTCATGAATCACAATCGTCGAAATATTTATTCATGATGCAACGTGGTGAATAATTACTTTGCTTTAATTGAAGATGCTTCGACCGGAAGTTTGTTTAGCCAACTCATTGTTTTTGGTATTATAAGAAGTTTCTCGGGTATCTGCATGCCCCGCGAGAATCCCAGGCAAACTGTATGGATATTTAGTTCGAGTTTTGTTCATTGTTCTGAACGTCGAGAGAATTTATAACGTAAAACTTGCGAGCAAAAAATTTGTTCGTATCAGAGGATTAATCCAATGGATCTAATGTACAGTGTTGCCATTGTCCGAGATTCTTCAACTTTTCGAAAAAACACGGGAACAATGTTTCAGTCAAATTTCGTGACATTTGCAAACGATAGAAAAGAGTTTCATTCACCGAGTTTCAGTATAATTGAAATTCAGTTCCACGTCATTGCAATCAGTTTAAATGGAGTTGAAACTGCGAAGTAGTTCTTTCGTACCATTCAGGGTAACTGAATATTGAAGCGTAAAACAGTTTAAAGGATTTAACGAAGACGTTCGTAATTCTCGAAAAAGAGGTGCACGGGACACTTGGAAACTTTCATGTAAAGAGTAAAAATCTTCTTTGCAACGTACTAACGTAAATTGGAATTTTCAACTTTCTTTCACAGTTGCGAATAAGGTTATTTTATTGAAGAACGGAGTTTCTGTTATTCTACTCACAAGTGGAAGCACTTTTTCTCCAATCCAAAAGTCTTGTGACAATTCTCAGTTAGGTACATAAACTTTTCCTTTCCCGAAATTTCAGACTTTCAACCGGAGACTCCTGCCAGACCCCGAGCAATGCTCTCGCTTGAACCTCTCCATCGACATCAAAAACCGCAGTTCTCGAAATTCCCTCGTCCCGGAGGACTACTCTCGCTCTTCCCGCACCTCCCTCCTCAGCCCCCGCAACAGCCTGACCCCGGAAATGGGCCGTCCCCCCCGCGGCAGCCTCATCCCCGAAGTCACGCGAAGTCCCCGACACTCCATAGTCGCGGACATCGCCCTGAGTCCCCGAAACACGATGATGCCCAGCGAAATCGGGTACAACCGCGGGCCCAGGAACAGTTTGTCCGCGTCGAACGTCGGGGCCCGGGCCCCGTTACTCCCGGAAAACGGGATTTCCCGGAGCCCCCGACATTCCTTGGTCCCGGAGACCCTCTCGTCGAGGAGTCCGAGGGGCAGCGTCCCGAATATAGATTTCGATCGGAGCCCTCGGGGATCGATTTGCCCGGAAATGTCGAGGATCCCGAGGGGAAGTTTGACGTCTACGGACCAAGACCGGATTCCGAGGGATAACATGGGCTTGGAGTACACTAATCAGAGTCCCAGAGGGTCCATTGCCCCGGAGCTCGGCAGGTATCAGAGGGGGTCCATGTGCGTCGAGACCAACAGGTCGCCAAGAGGTGAGATTTTTGAAATCTTTTCAAGGGCAATCGTAAAAACATTGTTTCGATAAAAATGCGGAAGACATTCTCTTTTCGCCCTTCTTCCTCTCAGCTAGTTCCTATTCTATCCGTCTTTCTCGCACTAAAGTAGGTTCCGAGTCACGCATTCCCAGTTCGTGGAACGTTGTCTCGTGCCGTAGACATTTCTGAGAATTCGTGCGAACGCGGGTGGGAGCGGGGTGCGACCGGGACTGAATTCTCGGAAAAATCTTTGCAACGGCCCCAAAACCGAAGGCGTTCCAAGAGCTGGGAATTCCAGTTCGTGGAACGTTGTCTTGTGTCGTGGACATTTCCGAGAATTCGGGCGAACGCGGATGGGAGTGGGGTGCGACCGGGACTGAATTCTCGGAAAAATCTTTGCAACGGCTCCGAAACCGAAGGCGTTCCAAGAGCTGGGAATTCTAGTTCGTGGAACGTTGTCTCGTGTCGTGGACATTTTCGAGAATTCTTTGCAACGGCCTCGGAACCTACTGTAGTGCGAGAGAGACGCACAGAATGGAAACTAGTTGAGAGGAAAAAAGACGAAAAGAGAAAGTCTTCAGTAGGGACATTTATGATTATTTTTTCATTCGGTTTCACGGAATGCTGCAATTTTCGAAACTTTTCTTTTCTGTTGCTATGTCAAGGATCGGTCTGTCCAGATATGAGTAGAAGTCCGAGAGGTTCTATCGGATTTGGGGATGTGGAAAAAGTTCACAGGGGAAGTTTGGGGAGTGAAGAGGGCAACAGGACCCCTCGGGGGAGTATTGGGCCAGACATGGAGAGGAGCCCTCGGGGTAGCATCACAGCAGATCACATGGAGAGAAGTCCCAGGGGGAGTATTGGGCCTGACATGGAAAGGAGTTCCAGGGGCAGTATAGGGGGCTTGGGACAAGAGAGGAGGATGTCCAGGGCTGGGCAAGACCATCGAAGAATGTCTGTTGACCAAAGTGAGTTTTTTTTTACATTTTTCATTTATTATTTATTTATCTACAGAGTGTACAAAATTATCCCCGCCAAAAAAAGCACATATTATAATTGCATAAATTTTCAATAATTGTTAATATAATTGTTAGTAAATACATGTATTATTTTTAAAATTACTCGTGGAATAGAGTCGCGAGTGAAAATATTTTTAGCTCTCTGCTTAAAAAACCTTATTTCTGTAAAATGTTGTTTCCTTAATGACTTATCGATTCAAGTTGGTTCGCGATTTCAGGTAATAAGAGAATAAGTAATCGATACAACGAAGGGTTTAAGAGTACTGCTGAATGTACAATATTTTTAATTGACTGTTCGCTTTAATTTATTTTTCAGATACACCCAAGATTCGTAGCGTCTCCTCCAATCAATTAAAAGATATGAAAACTGCCAGTGTTCGCTCTGAAGGAGAAGCAAGTAGAATGCTGGTAAAGACAATTTATGCAAATTAAATTCATCGAAATTGGAAATTTCAAGTTATTTGTATTATTTGTTTGAAATCAATAAGACTTATATACGAATTTGGGAATTTAGTGAATGCAAATATTCTAGAATAACAAATCGAAAGTTTTGGAATAAATTTAACATTTAAAATTTCTGAATTTTAGAATAAAATTCATTAAAAATCTCAGTACTTTTCAGCGACTTAAAAATTAAAAAAATTTTATGAAAGAAAGACATTTTCAAAAATCCAAAAACTTAAAAATTTTGTGGATTCCTGTAACTTTCAAATCTGATCTTTAAGATTCTCAATTTTCGATTTTATTCTGCTGTTTAAACACCATGCTGAGTGTTCTTTGAATGGGATATTTTCTCTGGTTGATGCATGAAAACGTCATCAATGTAACATCAAAATCAGTCGATGATGTCAACATCAATGCACTTCTTACATCACTCAAACATTGCACATTTATTCTCTCAGAATTTATATATTTCAACAAAAATTTTTTTTCAAGTAACTTCGAGTTGATGCATCAATAATTGCTCAATGATGTTGCGTTTTCATGTTGCGATGATGCTGTTTTAATAACGTTCAGTCCAATTCGTCAATAATACTACAACGTTTGCAACGTCAATCATGATGCAGCATTGAATGTGCAAAGATGACACTTCCCTTTTTTTTTGCAGTCAAATTCATCAATAATACTGCAATGTTTGCAACGTGTCAATCATGATGCAGCATTGAATGTGCAAAGATGACTTTTACCTCATTTGCAGTTAAAATCCCGTATCTTTACTCCGCAAAACAATGAAACTACACTTTTTCAGATGCAGAAACCAACACTGTATAAAAAAAACACATTCATCTTCTCTGAACATAGGATAGCTCGATTTTTAACCGGGTCGGGGTTACTGTATACTCCGTGAATTGTAAAACTCGCGTAAAGAGCTGGCCGAAAATAATGCATTAACCGTGGTCGATCGATCACAAAGTTTTCAGGTGACGAGTCTCGGCGACTTTGTGGCGGCGTCGTAAGTGGCGGTTTGGCGGAAAAAGGTGCCGCCGTTTCCAGTCCAGTGGTCGTCGCCACTTACGGCTCTTTAGTCTTCCAGCTGAAGGATGCTCACCTGGAGGCAAACGGCACGTGCGATTTCGTCTTCCGCGCGTTGCACGTCGTCAGCAAGACCGTCGTCGTCACTATCTGCTTAGCTGGACTCTCCACCATGCACATCGTCATGTTCATCATGGGTGAGTTTCAATTCCCACTAAACATTTATGATTTCATAATGTTACACTGAAAAGCGTTTATAGTTACGAGAACAATCATATTATTCCAGGAAGCCTTAATTACAGTCAACGCAAGAATCAGAAATGATTTTGTAAGAAACATAAAATATTGGTACAACTACAAATCAGCGTTTATAGTTACGAGAACAATCATATTATGCCAGGAAGCCCTAAACACAGTTTACGCAAGAATCAGACATGATTTTGTAAGAAACATAACATATTGGTACAACTACAAATCCCTCTGAAAGTAGAAATAGGTAAACTGTTCCAGCGGATAATAGACATTACATTGAAGAATATACAAACTTCTACCGCAGCAAAATGAATCCGCATGGTAGGAACGGCTAAGATGGTTAACTTTCATTGCTGCCGTACCAATTAACGCTTTTCAGTGTATCGTATGATATCAACCTAACATATCGCACACATATGCTTCGTCATCAATAGATCATATGATGTCATGGAATATGACACTCCAGTGACATTATCATTTGACATCATGAAGCCTTTCTTTTGAATTTAAACATCCCCCTGAATCATCAGTTCTTTTCTACATCTTGGAAAATTGGTTGAATTTCCAGGATTGCAATTCATAAAGGACTGCCCGAAAGAACCCCGAATCCCAATTTACATGGTAGTAGGAGGAATTTTAGGCGGGACGCGTACATTTTGGACCTTGTACTCGCAAGTGCATTCGAAAAGAACCGAAATTTTAGCCGTCCCAGAAGCTGGATCTTGCATATCACCAATGAAACTTATATCTATAGCTCTCACCCTATTTTTACTCGTCTGGTTCGTTCTAGGTAATTTTTTTCAAAAGTAGCCCTATTTTGATTCGGGAAAATATTTTTTACCAGTCAATTTTCGGTCAATGAAATTGATATTCATGTGATACACTGCAGGCCAAAAGTAATCGCACACCTTTGATAAACTGGATTTTTTACATTTCCAAATATATTTTACAATTAAGGTGAAATCAACTTTTTATGATTAATTTACAATTATTTGTTCAGGTTCTAAACGTCATTTCGTGTGACAATCTGTTTCACAATGTGAAACTTCTTATTCCTACCATAGTCCCAACAAGTATCGAGTAGATGAGCTAAGCTGGTTCTGGCCCCTGAGAGCATAAATAAAGTGTTATAATGTGAAACTTCTTGTGTCCTACTATAATACAATCTTAAATAAGTATGTCTCTATCTTATTTAAGAATTCTCGCCACTGCACTGACAAAAAATTAGTCATCTACTGTATTAAAATTAGTCGTTCTTAATTAAACTCTAGTATTAAATTTTAGCTATCATTGAAAATTATGAATGATATTTCCGCAAGGCATGATAATTCGAGAAAAAATTTGAAACTTTTTTGTATAATTTTCTAAAAAGTCTATAAAAATGAAAGCATCGATAAAAATGGTACTATTAATGGTTAAGAATTGTACTATCGTAGGACATAAGAAGTTTCACAAAGTGAAACTCACTCTATCTCACCATAGATTCAAATCCCATCCAAAAGTTCTAAAAAATGTAAAAAAATCACGGAGTGCCTTAAATTTTAAAAATGTTACGGAATCATAAAATTTCTCGAAATATTGAAAATTGATTATTTTATGAGAGTGACGAATTCGCATAAATTTATAAAATCAGAAATCGACGTAAGATCGCAAAATATATTAATATTGCTGAATATTTGCTTTGACCAGCAATTATAATGAAAAAAACCATTTTTTCTGTATATATATTTTTGAAAAATTATTTTAATGAATATATTTTGAATAATATATATATATAAATTATCTATTTCATAATTCAAATTTTAAAAAATTGAAAACATTATAAGGATTTTGGAAAAGTTTTATGATTTCAAAAATTTTCAAAATCCTCCAAGTTGTCAAAAATTCCTTACACTTTCGTGTATGAAATCTTAAGATTTTATAAATGTGAAAACTGAAGTATCATATTTTTCGCAATTCTTTAAGATGTCAAAAATTCTGAACATTTTCGTTTCTGGAGTTTTAAAATTTCTTAAAATTCCATTGTTTCTATAATTTCTAAAATTTCCCAAGTTTTTATTTTGATATTTTGAATTAAAAATTCAAAAATTCAAAAAAACAGTTTATTATCAATTGTCAATAAACAAAAAATGAAAATCCATCAAAAATTCTAAAAATCTAATTTGGAAGTTTTAAAGTAAAAAAATTTTAACATTTCAAGAATTTTCGAAGTTTTTATTCTGAATTCAAAATTCATATCGCAATTTGAAATTACATTAATTAAAATTGACAGTGAATTTTATTAATTAAAAATTGGAGAAAATGATAAATTTATTACAAACTTTTAACTGAGAAAAATTTTATGTAAAAGTTTCAGAAATCCTAAAATTCTTAAAGTTGTTCGATTTTAATCAATTTTATTATTCTAGAAATCTTTCCGAATTTCGAAATCGTGAAAAATTACTTAACTATTATAAAATAAATATATTTTTTATAATTATCTGTATAATTTTCTTAGGAGTACGAACACTTCTGGCCTGAGGTGTAATATTCCACAAACTCGTTTCATTTTCAACTTGTACTATATTAGTTCATTTTTCTTCGGGTTTTTGAAAACTTTTTAAATATATATTAAAATCCTGCCTTGAATTTGTTTTCAATTCTTGAAAAAATCGTATGATTTGTGATCTCGAACAGGAAATTTTTGGATACTCAACATTCGATGGCCTGAATACGTACCTGATTTATTCGAGCCTAATCGCTGGTGCGACAAAACACTCTACATTTTCTCTTTAATTCATTTATGTGTGGTCTACGTTTTTCTGACCGCGAGCGTCTTGACGGGCCTCAGTTTGGCCATTTGCAGACTTTTTGGTTGTCCGTGGCCCGAAAGGTAAGCTTTTCTTATAAAACAACTCGGTGGGAAATTATACGTATTATTGTATATTACACGATTGTACGAGATTAATAAAGTTTTGTTTACAAAATTTTTGTTTCCTTCTTATTAGCCATCAAACAATTTTCCTTTTTTTCTCTAGGTTGTGCTAGAAGTTGTCTACAACTTTTTGTTTCTCTGACATTTTTTAGTTATTTTGCAACGTGCATGACATGGATACTGGATTCTACATTCTTTCGAAGCATGCGAAATAGAATTTTCGTAGATAGATTTTTATATTTTTAATATTTCGTAATAAATAATCTGTATATCTTGTAAAATAGAATTGCATTTCAAAAAATTGAGTTTAAGATTCAGTAATTATGTTCAAATTATTAATTCCTAATTAATAATTCGCTATTGACAACAATATGGTTTTGATTATTTCTTTATTTAAATGGCAATGAGTGTATTTTATTATATTTTCGAATTTTTTGTTTCGAAAAATTTCGAGGATTCAGTATGCATAAATGGCTAACATGAAAAAGACGAGGAAATTACGGGAAGAAAACGCGAAAAAGATGAGAAATCGGGTCAAGATGTTGCACGTAGAATATAATATTTCCTGGAATGAACTAAAAGCACGTTTTTGATGGAACTCGAAAGAACGATGAATCAGAGCATTCTCTTTTGTCGATTTCTCTCCAGATACAAATAACCACAACGATCTATACGGTTGAGGGAAGATACATTAAGGGTTGCGACGGCAATCGTGTCCCAACCCAAGAAAAGTTTCGATTCCAACGTCTTGGAACAACTCCGAGAAGAAGACGAGGACGAGGGAGAATGAAAGAATAGCCTTTTTTGCGCCCGAGCGAAGCGAGGGAACGGTCGCGCAAGCACGAATCACTCTCTTCCTTGTAGCGTACTTTTTTTTATCGTGTTAAAACAAAATGGGGGCCAGGTGAACGCCATATTTCAGAAAAAGTACCGTATGCTACGCGGATGTCTATTTCGCCTACCAGCAGCATAACGTACTATTCTTGATTTCGATTGAAAAAATCCGAATTTTCGAAACGTAGAGAAACTCAAGTACCATTAATTCGCGAATTCTACGAATAAGTCAATGAAGAAATTCCGAACAATAAGAAATGTTGAAACTTGGAAGGCTGTAAATAAAAATTCCACCCACACCACGAAATCAGTAGTTATACGATAGTAGAAACTTAGTGGTGAATGTTTCTAGGATTGGGGAAATTTACCTGAATAAATAAATATAACGAGTTTCATTTGCCATCTGGTGATTTTCAGAAGCCATGAGACCGTAACTTTTATGCTACCTTTTATGCAAAAAAAGATTTTTTCTGGACAATTTTGGACAATTTTGTAGGATTTTGTAATTTTTTTTATTATTAATAATTACTCAGTTATCATAATTTATAATAACAAAATTCATATTATTACTATTAATTAATTTCTAAAAGAATATTTTCGAAAATATACTTTGAAATTTTTTTTATTTCTGAAACATGAAAATGTGATTTAAAATTTTTGATTTAATGGGTTCTGAAGAGCGCCAGATGTAAATTATACCAATCGGATAGCGTAAGATTTATTAATAATGAATGTTATTTTATAGCGATTGAATGAAATTTACCGTCGTTGGGGAATAATGTTAGATGACTTATAACGAAATAAATCACAATTTTACGACCCGTTGAGATCAAAGGAATATGTGGTTTTTTTAGAGATGATATATATTTCGGTGTAGGCATGTTGTTTGTGTTGCATTCTGATGGAAAAGAGATTACTTTCTCGTTATTTGCGTTGCCGAGTTCATCTACTCGCGAGCGATTATTTACTGAATAAATTGGTACTGACTGTCGTGTATTTTTTGAATCCGCCTTGGAGTTTTCATTTATTCCCGTATGACGTATCTTTGATTGACACAAAGTAACGAGCATTTTTCAATGGTAAGTATATTTTTCGGGCAAAGTTTAAAATTATTTTAATATTATCAAATAAATTTGATTTATTTTAAAATAAAAAATACTTTTTTCACACATATTTCATTAAATTAATTACTCAAAATAGCGAAATACTGAGATAAAATTTAATTTTCCAGAAAAAAAAAGTATAAAATGATGAAAAATCACTGAAAAATATTTCACATCGCTCATTACGTAAATGCATCGCTTTTACTTGGGGTAAAGTACAGTTCTTGGTCGCTTGTCACTGATAAAAATCGGGTGTAATCGGAGTGCAATATACATCCTTTAATCAGGTCACCCTCTGCTTCGTCATTATTTACCCTGCAGAAAATACATCCGAGATTGATAAGAACGTGAGCAGTATGTCAGATAATTTGATATGAGGAAATAATCGAATTGAAGTACAATGTAACGTTGAATTAATACGTATTGCAACGAGAATACCAAAAAGGGTCACTTAACTCCTGCAGATAATATCTCAATAATACCCTTCGACCTTCGACAATCATGGGCGTTTTTCGCCTTTCATGACCTTTGCGATAAACACGATTGTTTTTTATTTTACGAGCTTGGGAATAAAGAATAAATAAGCAATAAACGCCGAGACGATGAACGATAAGATTTGGAGTTAAATTTTTTTGTCACCAAAAGTGTTTTATCCCTATGATAAACTGGATTTTTTCGATTTTTCAATTAAAAATTGTATTATTTTTATAGATGTCACATGATTTACGTGAAATAGAGTTTTTATGATTAATTTACATTTATTTTTTCAGGTTCTATACATGATTTGGTATTAAAAGACTGAAAAATGATGAAAGTCATTTTTTTGATGAAAAATGTGTCTCGAATTGTTACGATTTTAGAAACTCTTGAAATAGTTGAAATAGAAAAAAAATAGAACAAAAAACTGTCAGCGTTTTCAAAAACAGTAAATCCATTTAGTATTAAAAAAAAAAGTTAAACCGTAAAAATTGAAAAACTGTCAAATATGTTGTAAATTTTTCAACATTCACAACTGTTATAAACCATCAAAACTATTAAAACTTTCCAAAAAGTGTATAGTTTGTTATAATATCTGTTTTGATCATGTTATATTCTTCAAAATCATAGTAGTTATAAAAAATGGGTTTTTTTCTAATTTAATACTATTTTTTTTGTTTTTTTGTTTTTTTTTTTGATAATGGAACATCAAAGATAGAAAAGTTTGATTTTTCGAGTTACTTGTAATAATAAATATAAAATAAATCCACAAAATTATTAAACTTTTTCTAAAATTTGAAAAAAATTTTGAATTTTTATAATTATCAGCAATATTCAAATTTTTCAAAGTTTTTTGGTTTTTTAAGGTTTTCTACTATTAAAAACTTTCCAAATATTATAACGATTCGTTGAACTCATCAGGATTTTTGTAAGTTTTTCGAATTGTGATTAAAAAATTGTGTAATGAAATAAAAACAAGGAAAAAAAACTTACAAATTGTAGTTCTAGAAAATTTTCTAAAACTCCAAATTTTAATTAAATTTTTACGATTATATAACATCTTGTTGCGAGAATCAATTTTTAATTTCGAAAAACTTAATTATAATATGAAAATGAAATACCCAAAAATATTACGTAAAAATCAATTAATTATTAATTTCTAGTTTAACTGAACCATTAAAATTTTTAACAAATAACATTTCTTAAAGTTATATATTATATTTTAGATTATTTTTAAATTTCAAAAATTTTGGATCGTATCCGTATAATAAATAAACACTTGTTTAATTCAAAAATGTTGTTTATTACACGATTTCTGTAATTTTTCTGAAAAAATTTTTTACAATTCACAAAGTTAATAAACATTATCTGAAACTCAACAAATTATTCGAATTTTAAAGAATTTACGACAATCTGGAGAATTATCCCTATGCTTTTTTATTTTCTTTATATTTCAACAACAATAATAGAAAAAAAATTCATTTAAATTTGTGTAAAATAATTTTTTGTAACTTTTAAATATTTCCAAGTTTTTGAAATTTTTCATAAAATTAAAAAGAACCATAAACTTTTCCAAAAAATATGATAATGATAACAATATACAAAGCTTATGAACAATCTTTGTAATTATTCGAATTACTCATAAAATTATCGACTATTTAGAAAATTTTCATAGTTTTTTAATTTTTTCAAAACTTTGAACATAATATAAACTATTAAAAGAATTAAGTTAGACTAAAATAATAAGAAAATTTGGGATGGTATCCATTGTGCATAAATTTTTGATGCATTCTTAACTTTTTGCATAAATTTATTGTATATACAGATTTTTGTGTAGCAGTCGATTGTGCATAATTTTTTGTGCAAATGGAAATTATAGTTTATCCTTCATATATACAAGAAAACAGTTGCAACAATTAATGGAAAATCTGAATTGCAACCGCAGTGATTTGGTTTTTATAAAAAATGGCAAAATTCTTAGAAAAATCAGGAACTACTTATAATTCCGTTTTTTATAAAGTCGACCTTATGAAATCCTTATGAAAAAATTTTCTAATGAAAATTATAAAATATTATAAAACTCAGTTTATAATTTTTTTTAATAATTATTATTATTTATTATACAAACCATATAAAAACCAGTCACACTTTTATAAAAAATGTCAAAATCTAATAAAAAATGAATCATATGAAATATCATTATTTTTTGAATATTTTAATATAAAATATTACACAAAATCTTATTTAAAAAACCGTATTAAAAGAAGTTTAACATAGAAAACGAATAATAAAGAAAATTCTGAAAATAAAGAACTAAAATTAAAAAATACAGATACACTAAAAAATTTAGAAAGACTTTTTTTTGGAAAAACTGTTTGAATAGAAGAATTTTTTATAAAACAAATTTTGGTATAAATTTTACACAAAAAAAAGTTTTAATGAAAAAATGATTTTTTAAAAATTTCTACAGGAGATAGAGTTATATACGAAAAACTTTTCTTATAAGGTTTTTATAATACTGTTTTAAAAAAGTTTTTCTAATAAGAATTTGATAAGATCGATCTTATACACATTTGTATAATGTTTTTATAAAAATCAAAATAACTAGGGTCACTGATCAGAAACACAAGAAAGTATTAGTATTATTTACAATTATATTAATAACTTATTTTATAATTACAAATAAATATTATGATATCATTATTATTAATAATTGCATTCTTAAGAAGCATTCGTAAATTTTAGGTTGCTTATTATAAGTTGATATAATTCTAAACAAAGATATTGTTTTTTTATGAATTTAAACAATTATAATATGCACAATAGACTGCTGCACAAAAATCTGTATGCACAATAAATATATGCACAATGTTAACAATGCACAAAAAATTCATGCACAATAGATACCCTCCCGAAAATTTGGATATCAAATAGGGTGCCATAAAAATCTTTGGTCATTGTGGTCTCCTACCCCGATGTTGTCAAAACAAAAAATTCAGTACAATCATTGAGGTACAATTCTATCAAATTTATTTTTCAATTTTATTTAGCCTGTCGAGTTTCACTGATTCGCTGCCCTATGAAAACGACAACCTATATACGACATATATAAAGCATATATAAGACCTATATGACATACTTTTACCTATATAAAGCATATATTCGGCATATATAATGCATATATACGGCATATATATTGCATATATTTAAGATATATAATACCTATATAAAGCATATATGCAAGTTTATATACAGTCTGTGTCTCTTGAAACAATTTACGGAGAAAGTGCATAAGCAGTCCTTATGCGCTAACGGAAACTGACCTGGAACAGGATCCAGGCGATC
>JAPYZL010093140.1:0-23340 GCA_030522825.1 Platygaster orseoliae
GCCAAATTTGGAATTTCTGTCACTTATGGTTTTGCCGCAATCCACGCGCAAAGTTTGACACACGATTTCAGTCGTTTAGGTAGGTCTCCCCCCTTAAGTCATTGTCACTAAAAGAATGCTCCGAATGAATTCTTCCCAAGCTCCAATTATCATGGTTTCCGAATTAAAACTATCCTCAAATTACATCCCATTGCATTTGCGCATTCGAAATCCTCTTTAACTTGAGTTGGATGCGAAAAAAAAGCGGGAAAAAAGGTAGAGAGGATTGCAAGCCGAAGCGTTATAGATTGGGAAGCATGAAACTTGAACACAAAAGCTTAACGATTACATTCACTCGACCACGTGTTTGAATATCTGGCCATGATAATCTGGGGATTAGCGATTTCCCGATGTTCCATGCGATTCAAATTGGTCTAACCGATGCAACCGCCGCTGTTCCCAGTTAAAATTCGCTTGTTGTCACGTAAATTTAACAGTAAAATAGGAATCGCGAGTGACACTACAATGGTCAACCGGGTTTGTGTTGATGGATAACAAGCGCAAACGCTGTTGACGTTTTCCTTTTATACTTCTTTTTCTTTTTCAACTAAGCAATGTTTGAATAAAATTTGCATTCTTGAATTTAGGTACATCAAACTGGAAAGTGCTAATAGTGTTTTTGTTTCAAAAAATTGTCTTTTGAATTTATGACTTTTGTACTAAAAAAATATCGTGATTTCCAATCAAAACAAATCTAACGAAATCGCTGGAGGAAATCCTGGACGTTATCAACGTGAATTTACCATCTTCTCGAGTTGTTTACAAATTAAAGTCGTGTACTTTCACGATAAGATACATTGGATTGTGTGTAAACATGAGATGATGCAGATTACGATTTTCTTGACTATTTGCAACGTGCTTATCAAAGAAGTCGCCGGTTTTTTGCTGAATGAGATGAAACGAAATGGGGATTTCAGGGTATGAGCGTAATTAGGATGTCAGATTTGTGGAAAAACCTAGAAAATTCGTGTTTACGCAAAATGAAAGCAATTAATAAAGTTTATAGAGAAATATATGAAAAAATGAGACTTTAAGGAGACTGACTATTGATTAAATATATTTTTGTTACTAATGCACTCACGCACTTTTGAGCATTCAAGCAGTCATAAAAGATGTTTCTTCAAAAATTTGTGAAAGTACCTAAAATTAATGTGAATTCGAGTTTTGTAGCAAAAAGTTTTTGAATTCTATATGGCAATCCGCAAAAATACTAAAAATCTTTGAAAGTTTCGAAAATTCCAGAAATACGGAAAATACAAAATTCTTAACGGTAGTACCTAAATTCTGTGTACGTGTAATTTTCTTAGAAATTCGTATAACTGCAAATTTGAGGGTATTGAATTGAAAAATTTTAACAGAAACTCATGGAAATACCAGGGAAAAATTCAAATATGATTTAAATACAGGAAAAATGCAAAAAAATTTACTCAAATACTTGAAATATATATTGAATAAATTGTTTCATGAAATTTTATTATAACACTCAAGATCTCATGCTTTTCTAACATAAAAACATAAAAATTTCAAAAGCATTCTACAAAAAAACTTGTTATTTTTTAAATTTCACTTTATCGTTATAAAATTCTACAAGTGTATACAGCTGTACGTAGAAAAAAAAATCGGAAATCCTAGAAAATTTCGTTAATAATCATTAATACAAAATGTAAAAAAATCTGCTATGTAATACTTTTAATCTACGAGTATGTAATTTTACCATAAATTTCTACAAAATGAAAGTTTGAATATTTTAATTCACATTTTTTTGCAGTTCATAGAAATATTTGAGAAAAATTTAAATTATGCAAATCCTAAAATAATACGAAAAATACTGAAATGAATGCGAATTTCCATAAAATTTGTTATTAAACATTTTCAATATGTTCCTGATATTCATAAAAAAATTAGAAAAATTCAAATTATTAGTCAAAACTGAAACAATACGTAAAATACTGGAAGTGAATACTAGAAATATGCATTACAGATATTGTTTAATTAAAATTTATTTTACTTTCCCGAAACCATCTGTTTTTCTAACGTTCAATCTTAGAAATCTGTAGAGCAAACTATAAATATACTGAAAGCCTGTAAAAATTTCAGAATAAATTACGAAATTCCGTGAGTAACAAGAAATATGCAAATTGTAGAAATCTGTGAAACATTCTATAGCGATGTACTTATTGATCATTTTATACAAATTTTGATGAAACATTGAAATTTTTTTGAAATTTGTTGTTTAAATCGTCAGATTCTCGAAATTTGAAACATTTTCTGTAAAAATACAGTAATCTTTAAAAAAACAAAAAAATACTAGGCAACCTTATTATATCCAAAATATCCGAGAATTTTCTAAATTTATAGAATACCTAGAATAATATTAACTAAAAATACGAAATTCTACTATTTTATATCTAGAATCTATGTACATGTAATTTTTTTATAAAGTTATCAAGAATTGTGTTGAAAAATGTATTTAGAAATTGTTTCAAATACAAAAGTAATACTAAAAATACTCAAACTACCATATATTCAATAATATTTCATTTTTGATTTATTTGATTAATTTATTTTATTTCTATTTATTATACATGCATTTTATATGTATTGTTTTATAAAAAATGTATTCAAATACTTTTGATCACCTGAATACTTCATTTTTTCAGCATCAGATTTTACAAATTTATGTAGAAATTCAATGAAAAACCAGAAATCTATAAACAAATTGAAAATTACCACGCAACGATTGTTTTTTTCAATATTTTACGTGCAAAAGTTCAAGTAAAATGTAATATTCGAAGCATGTCATTTCACGATTGGAGTACAGTTTTTCTGAAAAAATCATTCTAAGAAAACTGTTTTCAAAATTCTGTTTTTATAATAGAGGTACTTTCCTACAACATTTTATTCTATTTTATTTGTTTTTCCAAAGCTTTATTTTTCTAATCAATGTATTATTCTAAAATATTTTTTTTCTATATCATTCACATTCCTCAAATTTGTGTATCGTATTATATAAAAATTTTATTAATTTTTTAAACAATGCTAATATCATTTGTATATGTGACGCGATCTGACAAAAGGGAACTAGGCGTGCTAATCGTTTGGGCACATTATCTTTCTAAAGGACATTAGAAAGTGAGCCGAAACGATTAGCACGCCTAGTTCCCTTTTGTCAGATCGCGTCACATATTTTATATTTATATTAGGTATATAAAAGGTATTTTATCATAATTTTTGTATTATATTATACTATATTTGAAATAATTTTTATATTTACATTACATATTCTATGTTATTCTATATTACCTGTATATTGTAATTTTTGTTCATCACATTTTATATATATATATATATATATATATATTTCATTTTCCATATTGATATATTTTACTTTTATATTTTATTTTCATTTTAGAAATAGTGAGATACTACTGGAAAAAAGGTTTGAAAAAATAGTTTAAATTAGAAAAAATTATTTTTGAAACAGCGAGATAGTAAAAAAATAATTTCCAGAAAATGGTTTGAATAAGAAAAAATTGTTCAAAAAAAAGCAAGATATTGGAGAAAAAAAATTTTTTTTTGATTTTGCTAGCAGAAAAAATATTTTAGAAACAGTGACCTATTATCCATTTGACATATCACTGAAATATTGTTTCGATCCTGGACATTCTTGCGAAAGAAAATTAACATTTCAATTCGATGAACTGTCACGCGCGAAGCATACAATATCAATTAATCGTGCCTGTTCCGTATTCCGGATGGGGTAATTATTCCGAGTGCCATCGATTGCATGCAATTATAAGGGCTTCTTCCATTGTATACGGCACGCCTCAATTCCACTGTAAATAGTCATAAATTTTACTAATCGGGGATTAAAACTTTACATATCGCTAATTAACCGCGTGCGTATCAATGACGTTGCGCGCGCATTGTCCTAGTTTAATGCTTTGTTAGAAATTCTATAGAAATAAACTACAAACAAATAATGACCACAGTTTTTAAAAATGGCACTACAAATTTCGTAAATATGCTGAAAAATTCATAACATATTTCAAAAAATGATAACAAAAGATGAAATCAAATTTACAGTTCATTGACAACATTTGAAAATAATTTTTTTTAATATTTGAAGAAAAATATTTTTTCGATGTTTTTTGTAATGTTCCTTACACGAACGAACGAGAAAACATTTCGGATTCAAAACGATAAAGCGTTGTCGTTCTATTTGTTCAAAGCTTAACGCTATATTCAAGCTTACTTAAGTGAACGTAGGAATATCAGCAAAGCTTAGTTCAGAGAACTCTCTTATGATAATAAGCATGATAGTAGATAATTCAATGAGGTAATCCCAGTGGCAAGAGAAATTGCGTCTTATACAAACTTTTGTTTCTTTGAATTACGCTTCTCAGAGCGCAAGAGAAAAGGAGTTTTTGAAGATGCCCTCAAGAGTAATGAAACATTTCACAGCAACACCTTCAGCTTGGAAATTTTGAATGAATCGCGAATTTATTTCCCTGATTTACATCGCTTTTTTTTTAGAGAATGGCATTCAATGAATATAATTTTTACGTTTCAATTGAGATAACGCAAATCACATTACATACAGTGGTTTGACTTGAAAAACAGATATTTCAAAAATGAATTTCCTGATGTTCATCATTTTTTAAAGGAGAATATCCTGCAATACAATGAATATATAAAATAAGTCTTGAGTAATGGAAAAAAGCAATCATGATTACCTGAAGATAAATGATTCTTCAGTCGGTTCTGCCCGGGATAAATGAAACTATGAACGAAGGAGAAAGGTTAAAATCATTACCATGAAGATTCTCGATAGATAATACACCTAAAATGAGAATAAGACCCCCGAAAATGCAGGGAAAATAAGTTGCAAGCACTTTGTAAGATTGATCGAGATTGTGAGAAAGAAGTTAGGGAACAATGTGAGCGATGTTAGGGTAATAAAGACATGGAGGAGAATGTTTAAGGGTATTCGAAACATGTAAGAGAGAGGAAAAGACAGACGGCAACTTCGGGGATAGAGGATAAAGATCTCTTTTACGAGTTGGAAAAGTCTTGTGAAAATACCCGACATTAAACTTTTGTTCTTGGGAACACTTGTTCTGGAGTAGGTGAGGTACGATAAATTGAGCAGATCAAATGTACGTTTTGGGGATTTCATGGCACGTTCATTGAACCAAATGAAACATTTTTCACCTGAACCAAAGTTTACCAATAATGCGAGAAACTTGTGGGGTGAAACTCGCGTGACCGGAAAATGCATTTTTAAGAATACGAATGCAGAGTTGTTATAATGACAGTTGTTTTCAGGTTATGAATTTTTTGAAAATTCTATTTCATGACATCAAAAGAATATCAACAGATGTTATATCCATTACTATCCATTACTCAAGTTATCGTAGCTCTGGTAACACGAAAGGTATCTATTTCCTAATATATCAGACCATCAATCACTTGGACTAAACGCTCCGATAACGCCACATCTCCGACACTTAAACATTTCGCACCTCACTTTTGCAAAGTAGAAATAAAAAAGCGAGCTTTAACGATTACGTCTTTTGTATTTAGCATGACCTTTTTCAAGATGATTCATTGCTACGTCAGACTTGGCTATCGGATGGCCGCAAAGTGAAGGTTTCGAACTCGTTATTCCGCATGATGAAGCTAGTTTCATTGAAAGCTTTCTCCACGTTTTTACGAATTACTTATTCTTCACTTATTACGGATTTATATAATCCCCGACTTTGTATGAAATTCAGTTCGTTGATTACACGATAATGATCGTGCCATTATGAAGGAATCTTATTATCAAAATCGAAAAGTTCTCTCGAGCGGAAACGTTGGAAATCCATCATTATGAAAAAATCATAGTGATGTAAATAAGTAACTTTACTTTTTAGTTCATTGTGAAAATTATCTTTGTTTGTGTGAAATCATGTGTGTTTTCGGTATTTCCTATTTTCCCAACCGTGAAAACTACATCTCTTGAGAATTATTGTCGTAATACCGTATTCAAACTTATGTAATCTTTCCTATGTATCACAGAGACTATTTCGTTCAGACGAATGCACGTGTAAATATCGTCGTCGGCTTCCTACATGGGTTATTTGCCTTCACGATTCTTGGGGTACATAAGCCAGCTCATAAACAACCTCATTCGACTCTAACTGAATATAGACAATTTTTAAATGCTTTATTCATGTAGAAAATAAGAGTTTCCCAACAGTTTGATAGTTTTAACGTATTTATTTGATATAAAGAATTTTCAAAAACATATTCATACTTTTCACCAATTTCTGTCATCATGTTCTACTATCTGCATGTAGACTTTTGACAAAATGTTCTCCACTCATATTCGACCATCAAAATCTAATTCAATCGAGCGCGAGTCTTATTGGGCATAAACGCGAGACGCGAGCAAGAGGTGCCTGATGCATATTCAAAATCATTGTTCAGAAGCGAGGCTGGAACTGAAACTCATCACTCCAGACGTGGCGTGAACATGCAAATGAACTTTAAACTGACCTCTGCGTGAAATTCGCATATGTAAACCGCATCCACGTGTGTGTTAAGCTCGTAAGTGTTGAAACATTCGCGAATGCCCGGGTAGGAAAAGTTATTATGAAAAAAGTAAAGGCACAAAGGACCGTCGAGGCTTGGATCATTTCCAGGGGACGATATTAAACCACCTCGCGCCGGGGATGAAACCGAAATTATGTAAATTTTGCCCAGAAACTGACCTTCCCTTCCATAAATCAAGACGACCTTAAAAGGCGTCGATGCACAAAAGAATCGAATTTCGTTTCTCTGACGAGAGACATCTTCGGCTTGTTCTGTCGTCTGGAAGATATAAAAATGTATAACTGCCGTTTTTGAGGTGGAACTGAGTCTTTTTCCACGGTTGCAACTTTACTTCCGGTTACTTAAAGTTAAATTACATTTATTCAACTCCCGTAAGGAATATGTAATTTCGGACCCCTGCTGAGAGTTAGAGAAATGATGAATTACCTGACTATTTACGTGAAAGTTCTTCTCTCACGCTAAACCGTGAGAGAAGTACGTACTTCTCCCACGCTGTGATCAGCTGTGTCGATACAACATGGCGGCCCTGCGTATCGATGTGGGTATAGCGGGTATAGCTGAATCTTCCGTCGTCACATTCAATAAATCCAATATGGCCGCCGCGGAGAATTTGAAATCCACGTATGTAACAAATGTAAATTTCATATTTCCCGCGGTGACCATATTGGATTTTTAGATTGTGACGGCAGAGCTATTATCGATGTTGATCGAATCCGCGCGATCGCACGCCATAACCTCAAAGTAAATGCGACGTAAACAACCAGACATTAACAACGTAAACAAGTCAAAAAGTGAAAAACAACACGAAAAAACGCATGATATGCGTTTTGAGGAAAGTGAGGGTGAACATTTACCTACATAAAATATATGCTCTGCTAATGCTGCCCGAAGTTCGGGGAAAGCCGCACTTGCGGAAAATAAAAAAAAAATACCAGGGCCATTGATGCGTCAATCACTCACAGGTATTTGTCCTCCAATCAATTACATGTTCCTTGCGGTCGTTGAATAAAGTATTATGTGCGACTAGTTGGAGAAGGAGAACATTCCACGAGCGTGGAGTTTGCCGCGCGAGCGTTGCGAGAGCAGTTAACACGCGAGTGAAATGATTCTCCTTCTCCAACTAGTCACACAATATACTAATGTGCGACTAGTTGGAGAAGGAGAACATTCCACGCACAATATACTATTTATTCATTGATAATTAAATTAACTTACAATTTTCATAATCTCTTTTCTGTTCCTTCATTATCAGTGGTGAGTCATAACTTGTCCACAATTTTAGGAAGATCTCGAGTAAGAAATTTAGCAAACAAACAAAATCGATAAAAATCAAACCGTCGAAACGAATTTCCATGGTGGTGTGTCTGTACTTAAAATTAGGCTTGATTCCCAAGCTTACGATCCTTGGAAAACGGCGCGACACGTGATTAAAACCCACACTAAATTCACTTAAACGTAAAATACCTCAAATCCTTTTAAGTCGTCCAAAATGCCTAGTTTCTATCTTGTTTCAGTCGCATTCAACTTGGAAATCTCGGGCTTAAGTGCGCCTTGATTTGTAGCTGAGATTGACAAACAGCGTTATTTCTTATTAAAGAGAACGAGAACCTCAAGTTAGACAGAATTGAAATTATTTTGCCTGGAAATTGGAAGAATTTGCTTGTCTCCAGAGGAAGACTGATGATTTTATATCTTTCCTCTTTGACAAAACAACTTTCACAAACAATCGAGGAAAAATTTTCTTATTCCAGCACATAAATTATACATGTATTTCTTGTTGAAGCGGAAGAACATCTCAAAACATTCCATTAATGTTCCGATTCCTTGAATTTAAATGAAGTTATACTTCCCGGACGAAGATTGCACAAGCCTGAACGAAAATAATCGATTTCATATCCCGGATACGTGGCCGGAATAAATTTGTACGAGCGAAGAACATCGCGAAATTATTGTCATGATAATGCAAAATTATCTGGGACTGTGATAAGTGCAAAAAATTTGCATGACAGTGGAAGGTTTTAAAGAGTTTGCTAACAAGTTTGGTTTTTCTTATGAGAGTTGATGACTAATTTTGTCAATAAATCAATTTTATACTGAAAAATGCAAAAAATAAAATAACGTATATTGAATATGCAAAAAAACATTTTCCCAATTCCATTCAAGATTCAATCAACAACAAAATTATACTTAAACACTTTCCTTCCATCTTAGAAAAAAATCCCTCCATCATTGAAACACGATTCTCTAAAATCCCCTGTCATTACCAGCATCGAAAACTTTTAATTATCGACGATTATCGATCACTTTTCCATCACTATAGGAGCCAGACTAAATTATTTATGGTTCGTGCTACAGGCGATTTAACGCCTTGACGCATCCAGAGAAAAGTTTGAGCTTGCGACTCTCGATTGAGTAGACGGCGTTTAAAGTTAGTTGGCGCGGGACTTTAAAAAAAAAAGTTTGGATCAAAGGGGAAGGGATGTGCGCGAATTCCTGCTAAGCCTTTAATGCCAGGTGAGTCTTTGGACTCTGGATCACGTTTTCGGATCGGAGCTCTTTAGTCCCAGCAAGCGCGATGAAGCGCTGTGATTTACGGCGCCTGAACCCGTCACCGACGGCTAACCTCGAGTTCAGCCTTCCGTGGCTTTTGTATTGATGAATAACGACCACAGAAACAAATAAGGTAGAACATGTGCGAGCGACGAGCCGTTCGTTTGACAGGATTTTCGAATTCGTTACAAGTTGTACATGGGAAAAAATTCTGGGAGTTTCTGGCATGTGTATGGCGAAGAGTACTCGAACACTTGCTTACATGAAATAATTATTTTAGTAAAATAGTAGATTCCTGGGAAAAGTTTGCATTTCTTGACATTATTCGAAAACGAGCGGAAAAGGAATGCTTTCGAAGGGCAAAAACAATGAATAATGGGTTATTTTTTGGAAGATTTTAGAAAAAAATATTTTCTTAACTAACTTGTGGTCGTTAAAGAAGAAAGTATGAATGATTTTTTTTTTTTTTTTTTTTTTTTGATAAAGGTTCATTTTATTTATTGCTGTTCATTTGACAGGATTTTCGAATTCGTTACAAGTTGTACATCGAACAAAAAATTCTAGAACTTTCTGTCATGTGTATGGCGAGAAGTACTCAAACACTTGTTTGCATGAAAAATTTACATTGGTAAAATAGTAGATTCCTGGAAAAGTTTCCGTTTCTTTGCATTATTCGAAAACGAGTGGAAAAGGAATGCTTTCGAAAGGCAAAAACAATGAATAATGGGTTTTTTTCTGGAAGATTTGGAAAAAAGTGTTTTCTAAACTAATTTGTGGTCGTTAAAGACGAAAATATGAATTTTTTTTTTCGATGAAGGTTCATTTTATTTATTGTTGTTCGTTTAACGAGATTTTCGAATTCGTTACAAATTGTACACTGAGCAAAAAAATCTAGTACTATATATCATGTGTATGGCGAAAAGTACTTGAACACTTGTTTAGAATAAAAATTTACATTGGGAAAATAGTAGATTCCTAGGATAAGTATCCATTTCTTGACATTATTCGAAAATGAGCGGATAAGGAATGCTTTCGAAGCGAAAAAACTTTGAATAATGGGTTATTTTCTGGAAGATTTGGGGAAAAAGTGTTTTCTAAACTAATTTGTGGTCGTTGAAGACGAAAATATGAATGATTTTTTTTCGATGAAGGTTTCTTTTATTTATTGCCGTGTGTTTGACAGGATTTTCGAATTCGTTACAAACTGTACACTGAGAAAAAAGTTTTAGTACTTTCTGGCATGTGTATAGTGAAAAGTACTCAAACACTTGTTTACATATAAAAATTAATACTGGTTAAATAGTAGATTATTTACTGGAAAAAGTTTGCATTTCTTCACATTATTCGAAAACGAGCGAAAAAGGAATGATTTCGAAGCGAAAAAACGATCAATAATGACTTATTTTCTAGAATCTTTCGGAAAAAAATATTTTCTTAATCAAGTTTTGGTTGTTGGAGACAAAAATATAAATGATTTTTTTTCTAATAAAGGTTATTTTATTCATTGTCATTCATTTTACAGGATTTTCAAATTCGTTACAAATTGTACACTGAGCAAAAAGTTTTAGTACTTTCTGTCATGTGTATGGTGAAAAGCACTTAAGCACTTTTTTACATGTAAAATTTACATAGTTAAAATAGTAGGTTTCTGGGAAAAATTTCCATTTCTTCACATTATTCGAAAACTAGCGGAAAAAGAATGCTTTCGAAGCAAAAAACAATGAATAATGGCTTATTTTCTCGAATATTACAGAAAAAAATATTTTCTAAACTAAATTCTGGTCGTTGAAGACGAAATGATCAATAATTTTTTTTCCGAAGAAAGATTACTTTATAAATTGCCAAAAATATGAAGAAAAATCGAGTTTATTAGCATGAAATTTTTTTTTAATAATGGTACATTCCATAACTTTACAGTGAAATACTGTTTTCAACGATCTGAAAAAGTTACATCTACTGATAATTAAAAAAAGTATGTTTTTCAGAATAAGTAATTTTTTGAAACGCACTTTTATTACTTTTAGAAGTTGTAATAAATAGTTACAGCTCTTCTTACTATTGAGATAAACAAATTCGAAGTATTTTGTAAGTCCCGAATTCCTGGTTATTAAATATGTAAAAAAACAGAAACCCTATAAATAGAAACCCTATAAATGCAACGTTTAACTGAAAAGCAAAAGAAAAATTCTATCAACTGCTGTAATTGAAAAAGATTCCTTATAAATAAAAAAGATGCTCAAAAAGTTTTCCAATAAAATTCGAAAAACTTGATTAATTCAAGTGCATCTTTTTGTTGATTACTGGAAGATCGTAAAAACATTTCATAACTTTGGCGATTCAAAAAACTTATAGAAAAGTGTGAAGTTCTTGAAAAGTTTTTCAAGTAAACTTCCAACTGACAAAGTTCTTGAAATATCAGTTTTCTCTTTAAGGACGCTGAAAGTAATCGATAAATAATTTCCACAAAAATAGATAAATTAGGAAGAACTGTATAATCTTAAATTGTTTGTGTAATTTACAACTGTAAAAAATTAAAAATAGTTAAAATATTTGTATTTTTTTTTTACTTTATAAGTTATAATTTGAGGTAACAAATTTATTACACATAAAAAACAGTTCTTATTAACGTTCGTCATAAAAATTAATTTAAAAAAGCTGAATTAATAATGGATAAGACAAATTTTTATTTATTTTTATTTATTTACAGAACTATATCTAAGTTTGAAAATTTAGACAAATTTATGACTTTATCAATTCGAAATTTGTAAACTAATTTTGAAAACGTTCAAGATTAGAAAATTTTACAGATTTAAAAATTCGGAAGGCCAGAAAATCCAGTTTTCGTAATTGCATAAATTTTAGAGTACCAAACTAAAATAAGGAATTTCGTTACAATGGCATATTCTATCATTTCTTCGAGTAAAATTATTCCATTATTAAAATCCGAATAATGTCTTAAAACTTTCGAAATGTTTGAACAAGTTTCAGAAAAAACTCTCGCATTTCATACAATCTAACGATATGCACCCACTCTCGAAAATAAGTTCCCAGTGAAAATCATCATCCACCTTCATTCGCAAACGAATGAAACCTGCATAAAATTGCCATGGGATTGAAAACTTTCGAGTAAAAAAATTTTATCATGAAAAAAAAAGTTATCCCAGATGTTGCTGGAACTCGAGGCCGAGCGAGGATAATGAATAAGGGTTTCAAGTACTGCTCGAAAGATAGTGGGAGGGCGGTCTACGTTAATTTTCATGGAGCTCATCGTTATACTTTCCACTCGAGAATTTTTCACACAGGTTCTTACTCAATTCCAGCACGCGACATAAAAGGTAGTTTGAGGCCGTCAAAAGTTAAACCAACTCTCTTGCAAATTACAAGTAATCGTCATTAATGATACTAAGTTACGAGCCTTTCATAGTCCTGCTCCTTTTCGTTCTTGCTTGTACGTGGGCGGAAACTCGTATCATTCATTTATACTTCCCTGTATTAACAAGTTGCCTTCTGGCTTATCATTGCAAAGTTGCAGGCAAGATAAGAGTGACTCTTATGTCGTGCCATTGTTGCAGTATTTCCCAGTAAAAAATTACGAGCAAAGATAGAGCGAGTCGAGATCTTGGGATATTTCATTTTGAAACTCGCAGATATCTCGTGTGGATTTATGACGTGGTTTTCCGAGTCACTTTTTGTTTCTGATGATGTTCATAATTCACGTATGATAATGACGAAGAAGAAATGAAAATAAATATTGTGAATATGGTGATAATGTTTTTCGAGGATTTTTTGGGGTTTGTTTTTAAGAGTTGTAGTTTTGAGTTTACTTTTTCTGAATTTTCAATTCTGTATTTCTTGAATGTTTAAATTTACTTCTTTTTATTGACATGAATTTTTTAATAGAATAAAAAACATTATTTTGCAACAAAGCAATCGATTAAAATAAAGTTAATTCAATAATTCTCATTTTCTGAATCGCCCATGAATGAACAATACCAAAGTATCTGGAATTTCAGACATAGACGAACATTTCTACGAGCCCAGAAAAATAAAATCGATAATGTACTGCTCCATTTCCCTAATTGCGCGCCGTCCTTATTATGCATTAAAATTATGAATGGTCAGTTCTTGACTAGAATCCATTAATGAAACATGGAAATTCGTTCCTTGTCTCGGCATCTGCGGAAACGAATTACCCACTATACATATATGCAAATCATTGAATGTCCACGTAATTTTTCATCTCAACATTCTTGCTACTTTTTGTACTTCCATAACTCATGGATCTTGAATATCATAACTGTGTTCACACTGGACAGGAAAAAAATCGTTTCCATGATATTCTGATTTTATTTGCACATAACCTTAAAAGAATTTATATTATTCTTATAAATTAATTAATTATTATATATAATTAATGTATTTCATGACAAATAATAAAGAATTTGACTGACTGAAAAACGTATCATAAAAACTTGACGAATTATATGATGATAATGTGGAAAATGAATATTAGTGCACAAAACTGTTTTCAATTTGTTAATATATATGCTAATTGTTGAAATATTATCAGGAAACATGAAATTATAAATTTTATTCCCCCATAAAAAAATTGGTTCACAAAGATTGCCATATCGATACAAATACCAAAACGAAAAAAAAGTTCTCTAAATTTAGAATTATAATTCTATTTACGAAATGTGGCAGAAATGAAAATAGAAGAAAATTTTAACTCCAAAATCTTTGCCCGTTTCATATCATTCTGTATTGAAGAGAATAAATTGTCCAACCAAGAATTGCTATTTCTCTTCGTATTCGTTGGCATGGCGTTAGCTTTTCATAAAAATACCCCTTGGGATATTTGTCCTGTACGTACGTCGCGTTCTCCCTTTTTATTTTACCGTGCGGATTTGCCGGGAATATGATTATTACGGAAAAAATCGAAACATTGGATACCGAGGAAATAGAGGTAATTTCAGGGAAGCAACAAAATATTGAATTTCGAAATAGAAAAGACTTTTAGTCGTGAAAGTCAAACAGTTTTTTTCGGCTGCAAATATAGGAAGGTCAAATTGAAGTGCTCTTTATACAAAATTCAGTTGGAAAATCAAAAAGGAGTAACGTGGTTTTTTTTACTTCTGTTTCTGGTTTCATATGTTATATTTGTGATTTATTTTACTTGCAAACTTATTGAAATAAAAAATAGTGTTATCATCAATTTAACTGTAAAAAATCGCTTTCAAATAGGACACTCTTGAATATTTTCAAAATCCAAAAATATGTACCTCACTTAAAAAAATTTGACTCTCAAGATCACGTATTGGACTGGCTGCTATAAGTCTTTAAAGTCGTGATTCAGCTCAGAAGAAAAACGCGACGAATCGTAGATTGCATATCCGGTGATTATGATCCACTCGAAGCTCTTTTCGCAATCGGTGAATCCATTACCACGATTACTCCGCTTTGCGCGAAGGATCGATTATTTTCTATCATGTAAATCCTTCACATGGCGAAAAGCAGTCTATGTATTTAAACTTTTTTTTTTCACAGCAGCAGTGACGAAGATAAAAGTGGATTTGAAGGATTGAAACCTCTTCTAAAAGTTGGGTTGAATCTATGATAGTTCTTAAAAAATTAGTAGGAGTAATTATAAATGTAAAAATTGAAATCTCGAATAGTTTTTTCAAGAGACTTTTTTTTCATGCCTGAAGTGTAATATTTTCAAGGATTCGTTTTATTATTTCTAATTTTTACTCACTTTGTTCATACATGACTGTTTAATTAATAAAAAAAGTTCTTATTTAAGATTTTTTGGTTTAATGCTTAATACTTTCTGTATGTTATTTATTTATTTTTTTTTTCAAAAATTTATTTCGAATCCTGATTAGTGCATGATTTAGGAACTGAACATCTTTAAAATCTAATGAAGTGCATGATAAGAATATAATATTTATGTGCTCAAGATATTTTAGAAAAATAATAATTGAATTAAGAACGTTTATAAGTTTTTAGATTCAAGAATAAAAACAATTTGTTCATCAATAACTTGAAAATGACAGAAATCAAATACGATGGTTGAAATATCTAAATGAAAAACTTCAATTATTATTATTATGGAATTGTTGACTCGAAACTCCGAAAATTCTGAAAAATGTTACAATCGCGCTGTTGAAACCAGATCACACAGTTTAAACACTAAAAAAATCCACAAAAATAAATAAATTTCAACTAACTTACATGTATAAATAAATGTCACTAAATATTTAATGAATATAAAAAATATACAGTTATATTATATGAGTAATTTAACAAAGAATATTAAATTATTATCATAATAAAAACTATAGTTGTCAGAATTAAATATATGCTTGCAATGCCAATGACTCACAATGAATACTTTTGAATTGAAATTTTTTAATCAAATTCATTCATTTACTTAAATTCATTAAAATTTATTATTTGTAAATTATGAAAATTCAGTGTTTTTTTAAGTACCTGAAGTTTGAAAAGTTTAAGAAATAAACGTAAATGATGAAAAAATTCGTTTTCTAGCTCCAACTAAAAATGAAGTAAAAATAAGTTAGAAATACTTGTTAATAATTGTTTAATTTCAAGAATCATTTATTACTTTACCCAGGAAAAGTAAAAGGAAAAATTTTATTCGATTGTGTTGAAAAGTAAAATTGCTTTGAAAGTTTGGAACTTGAGGAACATTAGTTTTTTCATATCAGTTTGAATTTGTATAATTGTTTAAGGGGAGACACCTATAGATTGGGGTTTTGGCACCACGAATTTGTCCGTGGATTAAAAAAAAACTATCTATCTGAGATATTTGAACTTTTGAACAATCATTCTTCTTTATTTACTTTAGTTACAAAAAAAAATTTTTTTTGGAAAATCTTGCTTGGATCCTGAGATATGGGCTGCCAAAGTTTACCGTGCATTTTTCACTGACGTGCACGGTAGCCTCAAAACTTCTCAACTGATTCTAATGATTTATATATCAAATTAAAGTGCATGAAATTCCCCATAGACTGACGTTCTTCAAATTGTTGAAAAAAAAATTTTTATGACAATTTTCATCAACAATATAGGAAAAAAAAATCGATTTTTTACAAAAGTCGTGTAAAAAAACAAACAAAAAATTTTTTTTAATAAAACAAAAACGTCAATCCATTAAGGACATAATAATAAAAAAATTTTGTCCAACATTTTGGTTCTAGGATTATTTTTGGAGGCTCTAGAGTGCACGCCGTTTGCCTCTCCGAAAAATGCACGGTCAACTTTGGCAGCCCATATCTCGGGAAAATAAAGAAGAATAACTGTTTAAAAGTTCAAATATCTCAGATGTATAGTTTTTTTTTAATCCACGGACAAATTTGAGGCGCAAAAGCCCCAATCTATAGGAACCTCTCCCTTAATTTCAAGAATCATTTATTAATTAACCATGGAAAAGTAATGGGAACAATTTTTTCTATTTATTTTATTTTCAAACGTTTTTAACTTGAGGAACATATGTTTTTTCAAGTCATTTTGAAATGGAAATCAATACTTTTCCACAAAAACCCTTTTTGAAAACTTTTTCCGCATGACCACCAAGAAAACGAAGGCCCTATTCTCGTACTAATCGTATTAGTAGAGAAACTCGGAAACTATACCCTCAAGAAGCCAGCATTTATTTGTTCGGTAAATCTTCCAAACTAAGCTCGTCGGTTAATTAAAATAGTTGGTTTTCTCTCGCGCCTCATTGGTGAAAATTCGCGCGTTTAAAAGTGCAATTATCGAATAATGGATGAATGGGAAGAAAGTTCAGGAGCGATGATTGCGGTCCCGAGAATAAAGGACAGCCTCGTAATGAAACTATATTTTTATTCACGCGACGAGACTTGGCTCGTATTTTCCGGTTAATTTTTCGCAACCCGGAGATACCGTAACTTGGGCGCCTTTTCGTCACAAACAAATCCCCAAGTTTGCATGGTGGCGAGATTTCCCGAGTTCCCATTTCAACGCGGTGGGAAAAGTTATCCCGCGACGCTCAAAGAATAAAGCGCAGTCGAGACGCTGCCGTGGTTCCCGAGGAATGAAAAACGAGAGGGGAAAAGAGAAGCTTGCCAGAAAGGTAGAAGTCAGAGTTAGATGAAGATCTTGCATGCGCGCGCAGTTTTTTAATTCCTGAAGCAAATACAAAAATTAATTTTTTTTATATAGTGTATCGTATATATTATATAGTATGTAGTATATAGTATATAGTATATAGTATATAGTATATGGTATACTCTAACTTTCTCTTACGCGACTTTTTCCTTTTTGCCTGACCTGATATTGATTACACTACTAACTTACTAACAGTCAACTCTCATTTCGTAATATTCCATTCTAAGACAAAACTCAAATTTCATATGACGAAAAAACACATGCTCGATAATGAAAGACTTATTTTTCCATGTATTCTCATTGTTTTCAAAATCCGTCCCATTTTCTCAGAGGATATGTCGATTCGCGCTGGGAAAAGCTGAAGCAAAAATAGAAGCTAGGTGAAATGTTGCGCAGATAAAAGTAGCTTACCTGAAACGCTCGTATATTTTCGTCCAGCGTAACAGCTGCCCTTAAGACGAAATATATATGGATATATGTTGGTCCACACTCTTCCATATCTAGCTTATACTAGAACACTAAGCTCTCGTAAATAATGAAAATTCATAATCTTACAAGCGTTGAGAGTATAAGGATTCGAGTCTGCTAGCGAAAACAAGCCAGCAAATTTTTCACCCGTATTTTGAAAGGTGGAAAGTTATCATGGGAGAGTGTTTATTGACGTTATTAGTTTTAGTTTTTTTTTCTTAGGGGAGATAAATATAGATTTTATCGTAACTTTTTGAGTTATTTTAATCTGGTCTCAGAAAAGAAAATTTAAGGAAAATCCAGAGATATTTATTTATTACTTAAAATAAAAATATCCAAATATTTGTAGTAAATATTCATGATAAAAATTTATTCATGAACAACTTAGTATACTATAGAGTCAAAAAATATTTATCTTAATAAAAGATATTAGACGTAAATTTTTATAATTTTACAGATTTTTTTGATTATGCGATTTCACAGGAATCAAGGGTGTAGGCAACAAAAATTTTCGGAATGGTTTTTGAAAATTATCCGTGACGATAACATTTTCTTGAAAATCTATAAAAATAATAAAAAATTTTGTATCACTTTGATTTCTAGAGTATCGAATTTCAAAAAACTGTATAGAAAACCATTATATCATAAAATCATTCAAGTTGTATAAATTATAAATAAATATGGGAAATGCTTAAAGTATTAAAAAAAACAAAATTAGATTATCATTTCAGTGACTAAAGAATCACAAAAATCGAGTTCTATTATATGGAATACGTAAATGAAACATTTTCAACTCAGGACTCCAAAGTTTTACAACTTCGAAACTCCGAAATTCGTAAAATTGAAAAATCTTTTCACTGATACAAGATCGTCAAAGATTATTATTTATGAAACTCGAAAGTAATATAATTTTTAAGTATTTGAAGGAATCATAAAACTTTCACATTTTTTGGTCAATAAGTTTATTTTATTTGCTCATAAATTCTTTTACAGATTTCTAAAATTAGATACTCTAGAATTCTAATTTCAAAAGATTTTCAGTATTTTTAATATGTCAGAGAAAACGAAATTTGCCTAGATTTTGGACATCTAATAGAATTTTCATTTTTCTATACTTTTTGACGTGTTTTAAATGTTTCAATTTTTGAAGTGCTTCAAAGTGCAAGATTTCTTGTATATCCATAGATTTTCCATAAGTTTTTTAAATTTTTATGGTCTGAAATTTTAAATTTTATAGATCATTCGTCATTGTTCAGATTTTTCAGAAAATAGTTTTTCTGAAGAACGCTATTACTTATATTATTTTATTAATTTGTTCATTATTCTAAATACTTTTTGGTATTGTTACCAATTTCCGTCTAAATTTCCAAATTTCAGAGCTCAAAACTTTAAAATTTCTTAGACTTATAACATTTTTGTAAATTATACTTATTTATATTATTTACTGCGTTAAAAAAATTTCTCAAATTTTTTTTCTGTCTTATCCTAGCTTGCAATAATTCATAATTATAATTTCCCTAAAACTATGATTGCTATTATTTTTGAGTTGGTAAAGCGAAAAAAGTTGAATTTTCTTCAAACTTGAGAAATATCAAAAAACTATTTGTTACGTCCTCTAGATTTCAGTAGGAATTTTTTTCACCTATTTTAGTTATTTTTTAAGTTTATGTTTTCATTAACTTCTTTTCAAAAACTTTACATCAATAAGTAAACGCATTATTTTATTATTGTTCGTATTTTTATTATTTCCAGTTCAGAATACTTTTTTTAAATTTTGTTATGTAATAATAATTAATTTCATACTTATATCAGAAGTGTTGAAACCCACAAAAACTACCATCTGCCTACGTGCCTAATACAAATACACTTATTCTTCATGATTTTTTTTTTTACTTTTTATATAATTTTTAAATTAATAGGCATGTCTATTGTTTAAAATAAAAATTATAATTCACGTTGAAAAGGAAAAATATTCAAAAATAACTATTCATTTAAAAATATGTCCAAAATGTTTATAGAAATAGTTATATTGTTCACGTAAATTTTTTAAAAGCCCTAGTTATAATATGATAATGTTCTAATATTTATGCACTCAATTATTCATCAATATAAATCATATTCAAAATACACTGACGAACGAATCACGAAATCCCGAAAAAACTCTTTCAGATAATGTAGTTAATGAAAATTTCATATTTTTTGAACTTCTCCTGTAACACTAAAAAAATCTGAATATAAGATTAATCGTTAAATAAACTGGCAAATTACTTTTTCAGTATTTTTAATGTGTGAACTTTATGAGAAAAGTTTTAATACTTAACTACGATTCTGTCGTTAATCAGTTCTCGCGAAAATAGCCCCGATCGGTTAGACGGTCGGAAGGCCTAGAACGAGTTTTACTAGTTGTCGAAAAACCTCTGAATTCAAGAAGGGGCGCGATCCATTAAGACTTTGCCTGCACGTCGCATCGCCGCGGGCGAAATTCCGGTACCAAGTTTTCGCCACCGCGTCTGTCTGTTTCTAAGTGGAAAGCGAGATGACCAAAGGCGCGCAGCAGGGGCGTAGGCAAAGTGGAAACTTTCGGGTTCAAACACCTCTCGAAATTCAGATAAATTTATTGAATAATATTTTTTTTTTTTTCATTATTTATAGTATTATATGTCGGATAACGATCAATTTATTGAGCCAAGGTAAAAAAAAAAATATTGAAATTAATCAAATAATCACGAGTGAAAAAATCCTAACCTCAATTACTTCAAAATCATTAAAATCTGATTTTGTTAAAAAAAAAACGTCATTGAAAAAATACCAAAATGCAAAATCCCAAAGGACTTTTTTTTCCAATTTTCTCTCAAAAATTTATTTTGTCTACACCCCTGGCACTCAGACACATTGCTCCGGAGAAAAGTCTAGGAAAAGATGTGGTTTTTCTCTCTTTCAAGATTTCTCTTCATATCTCAGGCTCTTGCAGTTACCAACGTGCGTGTATCCACGAAGCCGGAAATTCTTATTGGCAGCTCCCCACAGTCTTACGTGTTCGTGCATGTATGGGTTTTCCACGTTTCGTACCAACTTCTCACTTTTTACTTTATTATGTCAAGCTTTTCTCTTGAAATTGTATGAGGGTAATTTTAAGATCCAGTAGACATTTTTCTGGTTAATGAGAAGGCTTTTCTCGTACTTTCCGAGTACTCTAACGTGGAATTCATGCGTTCAAAGTTGAAAAGGACGTGTAAGACGATTTGTAGCCATTAACTTGTGATGAATAAGAAAATGGTAACGATCATCCAGACAGCATTTTTTTAAAGGAAAAAAGAACTGAGCGAGTTCTCACGTCATTATCATTTGGGTATTCCTTCTGAATGGCAGAATTTAACTTTTTTCAATTAATGAATATCTTTGTAATTAAACTATAAACAACTGGTATGAATTTCATTGCTGTTATTAATACATAAAAGATTTTTACCTGTAAAAATTGGTTTTTTTATAATGATTGGCTACTTGTTTCCGGTTGCAAAAAACGTAATTGTAATAATACTAACGTCAGAAAATTATTATTATAAATTATGATATTATTGCTATTTTTGTAGGCAGGTTCTGGATGTTTTAATCCTTCCAGAAATATTTATAATATTTGCTATTATTTCATGAAGAATATAAAAAAAAAAAAAAAAAAAAAAAAAAAAAAAAAAAAAAAAAAAAAAAAAAAAAAAAAAAAAAAAAGAAAAAAATATAAACAAAAAAAAAAAAAAAATAATTATTTATAATGAAGTTAAAAAAATTATGATAATAAATGAATCTTACCAATTATCCACTTATTAAAATCTAGATGACATAACAAATTAATTTCTGTTAATTCTCAAATTCGACTATAATTAAAGATTTTTAATTTAATTAACTAAGGGAATCATATAAAAGATTGGATAGAATAACGTACAAAAGACATTTGAGAAATTGTCATGACCCATTGATTACAAAAAAAAAATAGAATTTTCGAAAATGTTGGAAATCTAAGAAACTTATAACTCTGGAACCTCGAATTTCAGAAATTTAGAAGAAAATAAATGATACACTAAAAAATAATTTCAATCATGAAAATACTGGTAAAATTCTAAAAATATTAGAAATCTATGAAAGAAGTGTTTTATGAAAAATCTGAACGAAAATGTATTATCTAAAAAATTTGGAATTCTAGACCATCGTATTCTAAAAAAATGTATATTAAAACCTATAGAAATAGTAAAATTCTTGAATAATACTATAAAACGCTACAAAATCATAAGAACACTTCAAATATTTCAAAAATATGAGAAATCTGTAAAATATTCAAAATTTACTTTAACATACGTTTGCAATACATTTTGAAAAAACTGTAAATCTATTGGAATTGGAGTTCTAGAATCGAATCCTAAATATCTGTAAAGCAATCTATAAATAAATTAGAAATTTACAAAAATATTACCAACTAAAAATCGTTGCGAATTTCAATATTGTATAGCATCGAATTCTAGGAAATTTGTTAAGTTAATCATAAAAACCCAAGAAGTCTATAAAAATACTAAAAAATACGACAAAATTGTAAAAATAGCATAAAATACGAAAATTGCAGTAATTTCTAAAATACTGAAAAAATAAATTTCCTTTGGGTTTTTATAGTTTCTATTTTCGACAATTCGATTTCAGTAAGAAGATATTTTCTTATTTCACAAATTTCGGAGTTTCAAAGTCCTAATTATTTTGCAATAAAGAGCCCAAATATTTTTAATTTAAATGTTCAATATAATGAAACTCAATTCTTGTGATTTTCAAGTCACTGAAGATGGAATTTGGTCTTTTTCTAATACTTTTTGTATCTCAATAGTTTCTCATTATTTATATAACTCGAAAAGTTTTCTGAATTTGAAAATGTCTACGTAACTCTCTGAATTTCTAAGCTTTAATGATCAAAGTATTAAAAAATTGTTTATTTTTATTATTTATTTATACGAAAATGCTATCGAGACAGATTTTGTCAAAAAATCCTTTCCAAACATTTCTATCATGTGATGTCATATATTCTTTCAGTTTTGCAAAATTAAAAATTTTAAGTATAGAAATGCATCAGAAATGCAAAATCAAATGCGGTTGGATTTTTGAATATTTAATTTCACCTTAAAAATATAATTTTCTCAATTTTTTGTTGTCCATAACTTGCTTTCGTCATTTTCAATCATTTTAAAATTGCCTTCTCATAATTTTTTTCTTTAATCTAATTTTTCATGAGAAAATCAAAAAGAAATATGGAGGATCAAAATCAATCAGAATAAACTGTATCTTTTAATAACAATCTTCATAATAAATAAAAAATACAGCTTTTTTAAGGGCATGGGGCCCTCCCACCACTTTTATATCTACCCCCACCACCGTCGAAACGTTTTTTAAGGATTTTTTCGTTAATTCACGATGTTTTCGAAAAAACTCTACATAGCGGAGTTCATCTACTCGTGTCTAATAAGCGTGCCAAAAGGTTTTGCGATGTATTGCGAATTCGCA
>JAPYZL010093144.1:0-11842 GCA_030522825.1 Platygaster orseoliae
CAATCAACGTCCAGGCCCACACGCTGAACTTGGGCCTGGCAACGGCAGCTCGCGTTCGGGGAACAAAACCCCAATTCTCGTATTCTTACCTCTCTTTCCTAGTGGCGGTTGGAAATAACCTCAATGTATAAAAAAACGGGAAACTCGCCAATATCCCAAAAACTATCTCCTCGCAGGGGCATTCCAACTATCAATGATTTTCCAACCGTCACACTTTAACATCGTTAAACAATTATGTCAAAGACATCGTCAATCAAATATGATTTTACAATCAGTACCTCCTGTGTAAGCGCTCGATTTGGAACTCGATTTGACATAATTGTTTAACGATGTTAAAGTTATTTTGACAAACCGCGTGAAAATTTAATGAATTAATAATGCGTCTCAATGATTACATTTCCCCTGAGGTACATTTCCCCTGAGGAGGGTCTAATAATAAAAAGACCGAAAGCTTGGAAATAGTTTCTTTTGACTATTTATTTGGATCCAAAAGATCGAAGTAAATATTGATGGATACAATGAAAAATGGAGCGTTACGTAATGAATTAGTAATACAATTCCTTCATCGTCAGAAGTGAAAAAAAATCACATGGCACTACCTAACTTAAGTGAAAAAATCAGTATATGGTCAGACAACGTAAATTGTCTCATCACCGTTTGTGGCAAAGTGGAACTCAAAACCAATTTTTTTATCATTTCCACAAAAAGATATAATGTTATCAATCAATGAAATTCGACCTTTTTGAAAAGGTATTATGAATAAATAAATAAAAAGTTACAATTATTGGATGTAACTTTTCTTTCTATGTAAGACAAATTAGGTAGACAAATTGGTGATACATCACACGTATTAATATAACCCATAACAAAAAAATTATATAAATTTCTTTTTTATTGTACGTCAATTTTTTCATAGAAGGTGATTTGATTAAGAAATACAAACGTGTTGAAGTACTATGCTTTTTAAAAATAAAATTTGCCAATACAATGTGTACCGCTATATTTCACCTGATTTTGTTTAAATATATCATTTCATAGATTGTACAATACGAAACATATTTTTAGAAGAGTCTACAATTACAAGAACCAAAAAAAACTATCAAGATTTTTGTACATATATAAGTATAAAATTTTTTACGAATTCTCATTTTTTCCAACAGTTTCTCTAGAGTTCTCTCGAAAAAGTTATTTATTTATTTCAAATCTTTACGTAGTACGTGATCAAACGCGAAAAGAAGTACGATTACAGTACTTAAAATAACAAATTCTCTACAAATGCAATAAAGATGTAGAAAGACATTTACCATGAGTGTGAAAAAAATTAAAATGTCTATCACAACTAAATATTTTTTGCATAAATAAAATGAGCGACGGACAAACGTGTTTTTTCTTCAAATCAACATTTATTATCGAATTCAAAAGCTATATTTTTGAAAAGAAAAAATCAGTATTCTTACATTTTCTTCCGTGAGAATTTAATCGATCGTTACAATAAATTAACTTGCGGTTTTCCGCCGCTGCAACGTATCTCGAGCCCCATAAATTTGTTATCTCCGATGCTCACTGAGTAAGTTTATTTAAAGTGCTCGCGATTTTTATTGGTCGCCATTGTTTTCCCTAAGATATTCCCGAAGCAAATCGGTACGGACGCTCGTAAATCACGGAATTGCGCGCACTCGGCACTCGGCCAATACGTCGAACAGAAACTGGATTTTTCGAATTTTTAACTTCAAAGTGACAAATTAGTACGGCTTTGAATTATGAAGTTACGTTGGCAGCGAGATTTAAAGAAATGGGTGCCTTCATCTGGAACATGTAAAAGAAATATTTCCTCGGTTAAATAATTCCCAGGAAATTTGTTCAAGATTCTATACACAGGAAGCACCATTCAAAAATGGCATTGTCCACTCGTTTACTATTCGTAAGATTGACTGTCGATGGTATAAATGATGTTGTTGTTATTTTATAACCTATATTCTGTTTTTTTCATTACTTCCAGTATTTCTGTGGATCGATCCATAAATCTCCAAATTTTGATGCTATAAAACAGTTTAACACAAAAAATGTACCTCGGAAAGTTTTGCATAAATTGATATCTAAGGTCATCAATAACAGATCCTCAAAAGGATTTTGGCTGTCGACATCGATTTTTTAATTTATTAACAATAATAAGAAAGAAAAAACTAAAATTGCGAGTATATGTACGATTTGAAAAAAAAGACTGTTTTCATCGTTTGAACAAAAAGAATTTATTTCAATACTTTTTTTCGCGAATAAACCATGATATTTGCATGTTAATTTGGCCATGATAAAATACGTACTTTTTTCTGGAAAAGTCGTGTTCACCTTCTCGCCGGGTGTCCAACTTCAAAGCTCGAGAAAACTTTCGATCCTTTATATCTGCCTTCGATCGTTTAATTTAGGTGTTTTATAAGAATCTACAAAATAAACACGAAATTCATTAATGTTCTGAATTCATTCGAACGCTATTATTGAAAATTCTCAATGTCTTTCTACCGGAACATTCCAGGCTGAGCGAGGGAAGGCAGGTATAAGGGATCGAAAATTTTCTCGAGCTTCGAAGTTGGACACCCGGCGAGAAGGTAAATGCGACCTTTTCAGAAAAAAATGTGTATTTTATCATTGCCAAATTGACATGCAAAAATCATAGTTTTTTCGCGAAGAAAAGTATTTAAATAAATTCCTTTTGCCCAGACGATGAAAACAGTCTTTTTCTTTCAAATCGGACATATACTCGCAATTGTGGTTTTTTTCCTTATTATTGTTAATAAATTAAAAAGTCGATGTCGACAGCCAAAATCCTTTTGAGGATCTGTTATTGATGACCTTAGATATCTGTTCATGCAAAAATTTCTGAGGTACCATTCCGAAAGTCAAATTTTGACGAATTATGTAATATAACAAATTTCAACATTATTTAGATATCAAAGTGATTTTTCAGATTACAGAATCTGCTATTATAGGTTTCTAGTACGATTTTTCATGTGTTTTTTTTAAACATTCGATTGGAGAAACTTCCATGAATTCCTAATATTGTTTAGATGTAGTTTTGGAATTTTATGCACTAGGATGTAAAGTTTCGAAAATTTTTGAAATAATTAAATCTGCATCGTTTTTATGTTTCACAAGATTTTTAAAATTTCTTTTATTATCATATTTTAGTGTTTTCTAATATTTTATAGATTTTCAGTGTTACTAAGGATTCATGAATTTTAGGGATATACGCTTATTAAAATTTCGAATAATTCATTTTTCAATAAACCATAGAGAATAAACTCACTCCATGCACCAAGTCCAAAATATACGACAAAACTAAAACTAGTTATTATTCAATTTGTTAGTTTCCTATTTCAAAGTTAGTTGTTTATAAATTTACTGTCAAAAACTTAAAGATTCAAAGGCAAATGTTGAATGGAAGACTTGTTAAAACTTTGTTCGCTCCTTACCAATGAAATCGTACGTTTGATTCTTTTAGAGTTCGATATTCGCCATTTCAGAGCATGAAAAGGAGGCAATTTCATCCTCGAGACTTAAAATCAGCGTTCGTTGTGAACAACGATTTCCGCTCTGAAAATATCGAATTCAAACATCAGATACGTAAAGCGATCACTTTTATCAATAATTTATTTTTATGTAATTTAAATAACCACCATTTTATACTATTTACAATTTTCATGGGTAAATTAACTGAAATTACCAAACCGTCTACAAACACAAGTAAAAACCCAGCCAAAATGTAGCCCATATAAGAACGTTTCCACCCCTCCTTGAAAAATTCAAATCTAGGACAAACCCTCGACCCGAACGCGCACGAATTTTTCATTCGTCGAGGTTTTATGTACATTGGCAAATACGTGGACGGGGATGAAATACGCGCAAAATCGTCCGAAGATTCCCGTATTCGCTCTCGTTTAAAACGAGTCCAAAGTTTTGCTCCAGCAAGAGCGAGGAACTGGAGTAATTGACGCTCAAACGTAGCGAGCTTTTTTTACCCACTTTTTCGTTTCCTCCGTCGCCGGATTTCTCACGTGATTTGTTTTCTGCGATTTTTTCGGCGGAAAAACGTTCTGAAGAGCCATTCACTCATGATTTAAGTGGTCCCGTGATTTTCGCTTGGAATCGGTTTCGAAGCGAGCCAATTTTTTACGATCAACGTGCTTCACAATTTTTTGGCCGACTTTGAGAATTACGATTCTGGTTTTTTGAGAAAGATTTCGAAAAAACTGAGATATCCGGGAAATACGAAATTTTTGTGGGATTCCTTTAAATATAAATGATTTGATTTAGAATACATGATATCATTAACGTTTCACAAAAAATTCCAACAAGGGCGTAAGCAGACAAATTTTTCTGGAGAAGTTTATCGGCAAAAATAAAGCATTTTTGATTAGATATTTTTTATTTTTGAAGATCTGTGTACGGAAATTTGATTCTTTAATTCTTTCATCCCAGGTTTTTTTAAGTTATGCAAGTTTTGAAGTCCAGAGTCGCACATTTTTCATATACAAACTTATATATTATAATGTGATTCTGTTTCTGTGATCTTCAAGTCACTGAGGCTTAAATTTTTTGTGCAAACTTTTAATATTTAGGCGAATTGAAGACTTTCCTATATTATTATAGATTTTCACTCAGCTTTCTACGATCCAATGCTCAAAGAACCGAAATTTCAAGAAAAATTTATATTTTGTACTATTTTTCAGAAAATTATAACCACACAATTTCCAAGTATTTCACAGATTTCTAGAATTTCTAAGTTGTATTTCATGTATAAAATTTTTGGTTCTTTTATATTATTTTCCAAAATTTCTAGGATTTTCATGGATCATTCCATAAATCTCAAAAATTCGATGCGGTACTATCGAAAATTTTAACATTCTGTAGAATTTAAATTGATTTTTTAGATTACTGGATTTGTTCTCCAAATTTCTAGTGCGATTTTACAAATGTTTTTCTTAAGGGGTTATACACAAAGTTGAGGCGAAAAAAAGAAGCTAAGTTCGTGATTTTTTTCAAGGGTTTTATACCAATTTCATTTAAAAAAGAAAAAGACTTATTCTTTGTAGTAGTATCCAAGAAAAAAAAAACAAGTTGAATTATAAAAAAATAATAAAAATTGTCGGAGTTGTTTTTTCTTTTCAATCCGAAACATGTTTTTTGCAGAGGTTTGCGGTAATCACTCTCCAAATCGAACAACTTAACTGAAATCAAAACAGTGAAAAAATTATTTAAGAAAAATGTATTTTGGTGTACTTGAACGATTCTTTTTTCATCCAAAAATTTTTTATTCTTTGTTCAAATTTTTTTGTTAAAATTTTGAACCCCTTGAAAGTCGATTATTTCAATTATTCATCGTTTTTTTATTTGCGAAACAATTTTTTTTTGAAACCATATCATTCATTATTTAGTAAACCACAATACATTTTTCTTAGATAATTTTTTTTTCTTTTTTGGTTTCTGTTAAGCTGTTCACTTTGGAGAGTGATCACCGCAAACCTCTAAAAAAAAAGTATTTCGGAAAACGGCCAAAACTCCGACAATTATTATTATTTTTTTATAATTCAACTTGTTTTTTTTTCTTGGATACAACTACCAAAAAAAAAGTCTTTCGCTTTTTCAAATAAAATTGGCATAAAACCCTTGAAAAAAATCACGAACTTAGCTCACTTTTTCGCCTCAACTTTGTATGTAACCCCTTTAACATGCTTTGAGTGAAATTATCTTGAATTTTTTATATTTTCTGTACGGATTTTTTAAATTTTATGCTCTCTAAAGCCCCAAAAATTCTTGAGATGATTATATTTATATACTTTCATTTGAGGTTTCAAAAGGTTTTTAATATTTTCTACGATATTGTAGTATTTTTTCAAATCACTATATAGTTTTTTGGTTTTTGATTTAATAATTTCATTCAGTAATTCTATATACTTTTTAAAATATTGCTGCAGCATACAATAATTACGTTACATAAATTTCTTACATCTTCTAATTTTGTTTGAGCAGTTATCAAATGTCAACCTTTTTTCTAGTATTTTCTAGTTTTTCAGTATAACTATGGATTACTATATATACACACATATACGTTTTTTTAGAATTTGATGCTCTAGAATTCATAGTTGTATAGATTGTTGGTACTTGTTCAGTTTTTTCAGAAAGAGGGTCTTCCATATAGAATTTCATAATTTCTGATGTTTGTTCAAAGTTTGTATAATTCAAATAATGTTCCGGTGATTATTATAGTTCCTTTATCGATTTCTAGAATTCGCTGCTCCAGAGTTCAGAGCGTTTCCAGTTTTTTGCATTTTTCCAGATTATAGTTTTACTTCATCAACCGCTGTGTTAAAACGTTTTTTTCGAAATTCTAGATTTCCAAACTTTGTTACCGAAAAAATTCCTTCAAAGCTAAGATAATCATTATTTATGACTTTCTCGAACAAAAAATTCTGAATTCTGTTCAACTTAAAAAATACACATGAAATGATTCCTTATGTCTTTTAGATTTCAGCGAGCTGATTTTTGAGAATTTAAAATTATTTCACTACCCATGAATAATATTTGTATGCATCATTGTTTTGAATTCCTATCTTTACTACCCATATTACATCATTCTGTTTCATTACATAAAATAATATTTAATTTCATCCGAATTTCCGAATAATTCAGCAAAAAAGTACCTCAACCATATCTTAGATAAAAAAATTTCTGCAAAAAAAAAAACAGTTGATTCCCATGAAATCTTCGTTTTAAGCGATTAACCATTCTCTGTGTTAACTACCCTGAGCGTAGTTAAGCCGTGTTTGTATTTTGTAGCGGCTCCCTTTTAATGAGTCTAGGTAATGACGCTTTTTTCGAGGTCCATGTAAATCTTGGTTTGCGACGTGTCTGTAACGAGCATATTCCACTTTCGCAGGGCGTTAAATCACCCCTTCGCTTCGCCGGAGACAAAAGCTTTAAATTGCCAGGCGTACGTGACTCGATATTTCGGCAAAAAGGTGACGCGTTACGCGAACTCGATGTTATTATTACGTGTACTTAACGTTATTATCGCAGGGATTATGGTGTAATTTAAGTGTAATTTGGGTGTACGAGGTGATTTACGCTAGCCCTGAAAAGTTAATTATAATTCGATGATGGCGTTTTTGGAGTATTGGAAATTTCGCGAATTTATTTTAAGCATAAACATTTTTTATATATGCAAAAAACTAAAGACCGGAAAACTTTTACGGGGCAGTGGAATTTCTGAAGGAGAATCGTCAAGTTTTCGAAATCTTCAAAAAGTCTTAAGTTAATAACACCTTGAATTTGAATTCTGATCTGAAAATATCCATCAATAAGAGCAAATTTTTCAAAAAAATACATTCTTCTGGTAATGGTTCGTAAAAATAGGTTTTTTGAGTTTGAAATTAAAAATTTAATTTTTTCTTTACTACTATTTACGTCTAAAAATCTTCTTCAATTTAACAATGTTTCTTTTTATAAATTCAATAAACTTCTAAAATTATGTGTCAAAAACGTTAGTCCGAAACCTCTGAAGGATTTTCTTATAAAAATAACCCTTATGCATAAAATAACATAAGTGAATAAATACTCTTCAATTATTACAAGGTGTTTAAAAAAAGTCTAATATAACAGGAGGTTTGAATTAACTGATTTATGCAACTTTTACATGGATCACTACCTAATGAAAATAATCAGATAATCTCATTATGTAAAAGAAAAAATTGACGGAATTTCCTGGGAAATTTTTACAATGAAAACTTGTAATTATACTTGAAACAAGTAGCTCACAAATCATTTCGTAATTTTTTGAATAAAATCTTTAATATCTGTATATTTTTTTGCTATGATTGAAAATTCGAATATGCATTAATTAAATAAATTAAATAATTTTAATTATATAATTATGAATTATTTTGTACTAAACAAAAATAATAAAAAATTTGTGAAAACTAATACATTGTATACGAGAATTAGCCTGATGATGATATTATAGGGTCAAAACGTAATCAATAATAAACATTATTCACGAAATTGGTGAAAAACAAGTTAAGTTTATTCTGCATTACCGGTAAATTCAAAGAACGTCATGAATAACAAGCAACATTCCGAGAAAGCTTAAAAAAAATCACTCATTTAAACCTCGAGCGAAGTTTATTTAAATCACGAAACTTCCTATCCCGATGAAAGCGGAAAACTCGGAAAACTCCGGAAATCGGCGCGAGAAAGCCTTTCATTTAAGTGCAGTTGCGTTGAACAAAAATGCATCAAGTTTTGGAGGGGGCGTTGCGCTGAGTGGCATTTATGGGAGCCGTTAGAGGTTGTCTTAGAACCACCCCGACAATTATACAAGTACGTGCTCGCACTTAACTCTGCCTTAGTAGCCCGAGTTCTCTATACATACATTCGCACATTTCCCAAGCTTTAAAGGCTTTTCCCAGGTTTCTAGTGAAACGTATGTTTGTCGTGTATTCCGTATACCTGGTACGCGATTATTTTCGGAATTAGAAGGAGGGCGTAAAACGGTAGGGAAAGATTAATATGCAAGATTCTCGGTGGGTACTGATAAGGTTTCGATGAATTACGACCTTGGTTTCTCGCAGTCTTCGACGTGCAGGATTAATTGCCACCGGGATTACATGGGTTTATATGTGTAATTACTGATATTATATAACTAGAGGCGCTTCACGCGCAAACCTCCATTCAGTGTCAGTTCAAAGTATAGTTTTTATTTCAAAAATAATTTTATTACCGAATAGTGAAATTTAAACCTTTTTTTTTCATTAAATATATACGTAGATATGAAGTATTTATTATATATATATTTGGTTAGATTTTCGGCCAGTATTAGCCCGATATAAATAAATTTTGTCTCATTGTGAGTATTTTATGCTATTTGCGGCAATGATAGTTGAACATCGGTCCAAATTAGGTTTAGTTTCAAAAAATGACGTGTTTTGTCTAACTTAAAATACATATTCTCTTCATGAACAGAATTAATATTGGAAAATACTGGAGGAGACTAAGTGAAAAATTTTTTAGCTTTAATGTATTTCTGTACTCTGATACTGACCAAAGTCACTGCTTGGCTGGTTTATGAAGTTAAATATTCTCCCTTCCGAATTCTGCGAAATGTCATTTGAGTCAGGTCAGAGGTAAACGTACATTTACATACCCAGAATGAAAATGAGAACTCATTCAAACTTCTCGTACGTTTTCGTTAAATTTCAAAATGATGTTGAAGCTTTGATTCTAAATGCGTTAGTTTTTCTAACTAAACACCTTCCAGTTCGCGTCATTCTAAACGAAATTTGAGATTGACACATTTATTTCAATAACACGCTTTAATGATAAATGTCATATAATACATGAATATAGATAAAACTTTTGTTTTTTACTTGTAAAGCCTGCCCATTTAAGATGAGAGCACATCACAAAAAAAAAAATTCACACCTTCTTAAGCACTGATTGTGAAATTAATTATCAACTTTATTGACATCTAAATTCATCAATTATTTAGTCGAAAATTTGAATTTGCCTTCCTATTGAATTTGATATAGCGCGTATTATTTGATAAAATTTACATTTTTCTAATTAAGTTTCAATTACAATATTTTGAAATGGCAATTTTCATTGAAATACAGAAATATCTTATTCTCCAATCTATTAGTATTAATCTTTGCAGCGTTTATCCCGTTAAAAAAATCGTCTCATTTCTTAACATATTTTCACATAAATTTTTTAAATTCTATACTTCGAGATTTTAACTTTTCTATTTTTTTATTAGTAAAGAATTTTCGAAACTTTAATCGACATAGATTTCAAGTAGATATCTAATAAACTTTTAATTTATTTAGTATTTTACGTATTTTTTGATATTCTCTAAAAATTTTCGGGATTCTCTGGTATTTTCAAAGCTTTGTGTATTTCTATGAACTGTTCTATAAACTTTGAAAATTTTATTTTCATTAGTTAAAATTTTTATTTATTTTTTCGTAAACTATTTCACCATTGATGTTAAGTATTTTTCATATTTTCAGTTATAATGCGATTGTAAGTTTATCTATTTCTTTATAATTAATATATCTTTATAGACTTTCATTAAAATCATATCTTAAGAGATTGTAAGTACTTCCTGGATTTCAAATATTTCTGGTATATTTTGTATGTTTCAGTATGTTTTTCATGTGCAGGATTTTTCAGCATTTTCATAGCTACTAGTATTTTTACAGATGGTTAAAGCAATTTTCAGAATTTGATTTTATGGAATTCAAAGTGTAATAGAAAAAAACAACAGTCACTACATACATTTAGAGCATTTTGAGTTTTTGAGATATGCTTTCAATATTTGTCTCATTCGTAGGATAATTTTCTAGTCTACGTATGGTTTTTTTACAGATTGAATCCTTCAATGCTCTATGTTGTGAAGTTAAATAGATTTTGAGTATTCAATTTAGATTTTCTAGAGCAAATAGCATCTTCAAAGTTTTGAATTTTTTCTAGTAGCTGTTTCTCGCACTTTGCTAGTATTTATGTATTTCGAAAAATTCTCTTGTATTTTGATATTTTTTTAGTTGCCCAGATTTTGATGCTCTCATATTTGAAGTCTCATACATTCTTAGTATTTAAATACATTTTTAAGAGAATTATGTCTACTTAGATCTTGAAAATATTAATGATTCCAATCATTTCTTTATTCTTTGATATCTATGTAATTTTTCAGGATTCTCAAAATTTCAGTGAATTTATTTTTATTCATTCCTACGCCGATTTCTAGAATGAAAACCTTTTATCGAATTTCCAAAAAATAAGAGTCTAAATAGAGTTTCAGAGCACATAAAGTTAAGTTTTTTTAAATTATAGGGAGTTGCGTGGATTTTCTGTCTCTTACAATTTTCTCATTAAACATATGTTAGTCGTGGATTCTCTGATCTTGTAATGCGATTACTCTCGTAATTAGAAAAGAGAGTAACGCTTCAGGCACGAATATTGAAGCATCGAAGATTCAACAGCGACGCGTTGTACTCGTAATGAAGTAGGAAACGTAATAAGTTCAAGAAGATCAACGACACATGGCTCACTAGCAAGTGGTTTCGGAAAAATGTCGCTTTTTTTCATCACATGAATAAAGAAAAACAGATTCGAAGTTTTTATAAATTCTAAAACAGTTTTTTTTCGCTAATTGAATTGAAAGGCATCAAAATCTCCTAATCTTATTTATTTGACATGACTTTCGTATTATATCTTGATGAAGAGAAACAATTAAAAAGTACGAAAATTTTTTTTACTTCTACGACGATAATTTTAAATCATTCAGTCAACTATACTTTTAAAAAATTAAGTCACTCCATTAAAAAAAAAGAAAGAAGTAGATCCAAAAAACTTTAAAAAAGTAAAAAAAAGTTGACTTTTCAGGTCAAAAACATTTTGGTCCATAACAATCAAACATCATTTTGAAGTACATTTAGAAAAATCAATGATACTATTTTATTAAATACTAGACAATGCATTTTGACATACTTTCTCACAAAAAAAATGATATCAAAATGACGGTCTTGCATAAGTACTTAGCGTTACATTAGTACTACGTGGAAAAGTAGTACTAATGTAAACCTAATGTAACCTAATGTAAAACTAATGTAACCAAGATATATGACATATGATATCATTTGTGAAGTCATACCCAAAAAACATTTACAACGTAAATTTGGGAGGTGAGAGCGCCGGCCTGATAGTATTACCAAAAACAAAAGCAAATCTTTCGCATGCGCTCAGTAAGGGCTAAACTTTACTAGAGTGATTTATGTTATAAGGTTGTACATGA
>JAPYZL010093164.1:0-44697 GCA_030522825.1 Platygaster orseoliae
GAGTTTTGCAAAAAGTGGTAAAGGACTTTTCGACTCGAAATTGAAAAAGAAATTCAGGATTTTTTTTTTATCGCGGACTTTGGGACACCCTGTATAAGTCGGCAAAAAAATAATTGAAAAAAAAAAGTTTCTTTAAAAATAATTTTTGTCTACAGATTGTAAAAAAAATTTCCTTTTATGTTTCACACGAATAGTTTTCGCAAAATCGTTTGTACTACCAACCCTACCTTTTTTTTGGCATGTTTAACTTTGTGGGGTTGCTGTTGCCTCAGCATGAAACTTGTTTTTTTTTATATTTACTTTTTTTTATGCTTCAAGAACCAATAAAATATTTTTTTAAAAACTGCATGAAAAAATATTAAATACTTTTTCTTTAGTAGGGTCCCAAAAAAGCGTCTCGAAAAACAGCATTTACAAGGTATGACCCCTCTTAAGAGCTCAAAGAAGTATTAAAAAATCCAATAGATTTTATGTATATTTTGGAATACTTCGAAAACACTAGATAAAGTTCTTAGAAAAATTTATCATGAACATGAATAAATAAAAAAAAAGATTCAGTTTCTTTTATTAAATGATATTATGAATCTTACATCATGCATTCAGTAAAGAAAATTAAAAAATATATCCATTACTGCTCTGAATATTATTTTAGATTCTAAAAGTCATATACTGACAAATTAATCACTCCTTGATCAAATTGTAATAATCAGGTATTTTTCCATCATGAAATTAATTCAATTACTAAATAATCGAATAATCTCATAATAACCGCAATTTCTATTCCCTCGAGACAAAGGTAAAGTGATTTTATTTTTATTAATTTTTTCTTGGAAATATCGTTAAAAACCATGGTACAGAAGTTCTCAGTTTTCTATCACAATTGTCTTACGCTAGAGGAAACTCTTCTACCTTTATAAAATTACTAATGAACAAAACGATACATTTTTTAGCAGGATCTAATAAGATAACCATGATATGTCTTATGTTGCGATTCTTTCTACCGGAAACTTAGATTACATCAATTTCGAATCGATATCTTCCTCTGTTTTAAATGTAGATGTAAAAGCACTTTGTAAATGGAAAAATGAACAGTGTCATTTATTTCATCTAAAGAAATACGATAAAATTTTTAAGTTGTTTAACATTTTAGAATGATTTTAAAAGTATTTCATATATATTATTATACGAAAAATATTTATACTAATACCATTTTTCTATAATATTTGTATTATTACTATTTTAAAAAATAGAAATTCTCAGAATAATATTTCTGTTGTATACATTATTTAACTAGGAAAACGGGTATTACTCACTACAGCTTTAACGAAATATTCGGTAATAGTTATTTATTTTATAATTATCAAAGCTATTCTCACATTTTCGAGAAAATTTTTCGAGATACAACTCAATTGACATAAAATGGGTTCGTTGAAGGAAATTCAATTTTTGATTTTTAATAATCCTCAATCTGAAAATGTTTAAAAAATTCCATATGGTGAAAAACATGGCAATTGAGGTAACTTGAAAAATGTTTATCGAATCATTAAACAATAAGAGGATTGGGAGTTTTAATAAAAAATAATTGAAAATATCATTCAAGAGTGTAGTAAAAATAAGTAAAATTTAACAGAACAGTTTCATGTTTCGATTGAAATGTTCCAATAAAATAATTTTATTCCAACAGAAGCATAAATTTTAAGAATAACATGTATTATTTGACACTCCAAACAGACGTGAATTTCACTATAAAAAAAAAGTAAAAAGTTGTACAGTTGTGAAAAAAAGTGTCTATTTTTCTAATCATACAAAATAGCATAATTCCGTGATTTAAAAATATAGGAAAAATATAGGAAAAAATATATATAAGAATTTGATTATTGAAGATAAAAGTTGAAATATTGAGCCACATTGACCTAACCTCTAAAATTGAGCCTTTCTAATAGTATGAGTTATTTCGAAATCGGCAACACTGTCGATCATCTTCAAAAAAATAAAACCTTCGAAGTTCAACTTTTCATTAACAAAATAAAAGAAATGTATTAAAACCTAATCAAACTTTTTACAAAATATATTTCATTTACTCTCAACTTCGTTTCACAACTTTAATATACAGACATATCATTTGCATTTGTTTCGCAACATCACATTCAAAACATACATTTCTCATCTAATCACAAGTCACAAAATTATCTCAAACTCACTTTTTTTGTTAACCAATTTTTCAATTCCACCAAAATTCTTTATACACATCTCAAATAACAAAACATAATCCTAATAATCATCCACAAAACTTTCCAAAACCTGATGTTACAAGCAACATTTCCAGCTTCAACTTTCCAAAAAAAAGACACCCTCTGAAAAAACCATAATCAAGCTCTCGCGAAGCGGAAGTCGAGGATAGAACGCGCTTAGCCCAGGGTCTTTTTGCGAGGAGCAAATGGCGTTCCGCAGTTATTTTAAAATTCCACCAGGGGTGGCAACGCCCCCACCCCCGCTCACCCCCCTCCGGCTCAAGGGGGTGGATGGACACCCAGGATCGGATTAAAAAATCAGAGTGGAAGCTTGTTTCTCATGATAACAGCTCGGGAAAATTCTCCTCCTTTCCCGTCCGTCCGTCGCTGTCTTCTCTTTCGCACCCCCGGCCACCCCCCCCCCCCCGCACCCCTGTCCGACCACCCCTCCACCACCTTCAGTTTTCGCGAGAGCGCGCAATCTACCTCGGCCACCCCCGCTTTAAATACAACGGTTACGTGTGCTATACGTTCCCCGGCGTAGGCACATCGAACGCCCTTTCCTCTCATGCGCGAACTGATCGCATCAACTGCTTGTTTCCATGGCGATTGCTAATCGGACCGTGCTTTCCGAGCCCCTGAAACGCCTCCGCCCTTGCCCGGGTACTGTGGCGCACCTTTCCTCATTTTCGGCTTCCCCTGAAGGGATGTAAAAAGTATCTAATGATACTAATACTATCGATACTACTCGATGAGCTGTCGATGCTGATACCACATTTCGGTATCGATACCAGTATCAAAAAAATTTCGTTGTAAAATGTTTTTTAATGTTTATACAGGTTTATACAACGAAAATTGTTTCACTTCTTGTCTGATTGTTCAAGAATTTGATGTTTTTTTACTTACTGTTTACATAGGATTGCATGCGTATTGAAATGGATAGATTTCATACTAGAAATTGTGCCTACTCCAAGTTTGAATGAGTGAAATTTTTACTAATTCAATCAGTAGGTGATTAATTCACCATCGAATTAGCGGAATTCCACAAGTTAGTTAAAGGAATAGTCAAATTTTACAAAATGAATCAGTGATTTATAAGTCTACCTTTCAAGTAGTGTAATTTTCGAAACGACTAAACAATTAGTGAATTCATTTATAATGTGATCAATGATATTTTTACTAACCACATTAGTAGTATCGAATCCCACTATTCAATTAGTAGAATTTTTTAGGTGACTAATAAATTAATGAATTCTCACTATTTTAGAAAGTGATTTGATGGTAAAAAAATGGTAAGAAGTAAAAAAGTTACCTAGTTGTAATTTCACAAGTATACATGAATAACGTATCCCATATGCATATTCTCAAATTCGTGTTTTTAAGTACTGTTAAAAGAATCTCTGCCTAAATATAAAATTAGTATCGTGTTATTGACAAAATTTAACTCGTAAATTTTGACTGTATAATGTCGATAGCCATTGTAAATTACTCTTTGGGTAATAATCATAGATAATAATCATCAACCGTCATTCATTGATTTTTATAAAAAAACTGACTTCTATTTCGATCGCTTTCGATTGTCTGTAAATAATCCAAATGCAAGAAAAGTTTGGCTACGTCTGTTTTTGGGACATGGTTTTTCCAATTTCGCAACATGTCCAGGGATGATACACAAATCGCGGAAAGTGGCGACGCTGTCACAAAGCGTCGCCATTATTGAGCTTTATTTCACGTCGCGGCGTGCGCACACGCACAAGTTTGTTACGTACCGACGTCGCGCTAGGGTATATACATGTGATACGTGAAATTAATAAAACTGTCACTTATCTCGACTCTGGGGCCGCGTGTGGGATCGCGCCAGCTGAAACAAGGCGCTAAACATTTCAATTCAGGGTGTCAGAACAGAACCTGAAAATACGGCACTTCGAGGGTCCACCATTTGTATTTAAATGTTTACGCAAGGCATTTTTTCAACAAACATCTTTGCAGCGTTCAATTTTTCGAAGCTTACATTTGCTGACACTGGCAGATAATGTAAAATGAAAAAAATTTGATGATAATATTGTTATGGGAAGTAAAATTTGTGTAGTAGATAAGTCTTTGAATATTCGATTTTTTTTATTACCTTAAGATTTGCATTTTTCATTTAGATAATAAATGATTTTTTTTGATTCAGTTACGACAAAATAAAACATGGTAGGTATGACAATATTACATAAAAATTTTTTTATATTTTCTCACTTTTAATTACACAGTCAGAGTGGCAGTTGAAATTTTTTTTTTCTATCATTATTCATTATTTTACAAATTTTATCCAAAAAATGTATTTTAATTCACAGTATCTTGTAGTTGACAAAACACATCAAGTTTTTCAGTAATTTTACATCAACCATTGCAGAATCTCCCTAATCAAAATAAGTAATTTTTTGAATATATAAATAACGTATCATAATCAAATTAAAATAATAATAATTCCTTTTAAATTTGAAAATATACGCACATTCAGAAGAAAAAGTCATGAGTCATACCAAATACATGAAAGTTCCATTGTATTTTACTCCAAGAGCAAATTTTAGGTTTCAAAATTTTAAAAAAGAATTTCCATTTTCGTATGCTTAACACCAAGTGACCTTCTTTTTTTAATACTTCAAATTCAATATGCAGTGAATCGACGATCAATAACACTTCTACATGAAAATTTTTTGTCTTGATTACGACTTTTTTTTAGTAATTTCTCTTCAATAAGTACATTAGCAACAAAAAATATAAATATGATTAACAATAACGTATTTGCTTTACATTATAATTATCAAAAACTATAGATGCGATCGATAATAATCAATTTATAATTTACTCAGAGTACTCACATATTCAGTACACTGACGTTTTACTAATTACATATTTCTATAAGCATAAATGATTATTTTTTATCATTTAAAAAAGACACAATTGCAATATATAAAAATTTTAACAAGAAAGCGTTTCTATAATTTTAAAAGAAACTATTTTATTGTGTAAACAGCATTTTATGACTAAATATTGTATAAAAAATACCAGATAATAAACTATTTTGTTATGATTGTATGTATATTCATTACATGCAAACTTTGTTTAAAATTGTTAAAAATACCGAATAATATTTGCGCTTGTTTATAAAAATGTACAAAAAACAATAATTTTGAAAAATATCAATCAATATACATATGATCCATAAAAATAAATATTTCATTTATTTTACAGCGCAAATACGATGCTTAAAATGAAAATTATTTGTTCCTTTGTGATTCCATCATTTTGAATAATACTAAGTAACTAATTTATTGCAAATGTATGTAAATCATAGCAAATAGGTCTATTTTATAGTTTATATACAAGACTCAATCATAGAATTCTGTTTTAATCCAAATAAAATAAAATAATAAAAACACAAAAAACAATCATAAAGTCAAAAAATAGATTCTTTCGATGATGTCCTTATATTTTTGCACAGTAGTGTACTAAGTATGTTACAAACGAAATTATTAATCAAATAATTTAAATTGTATGGTTTCAATAATTTCAACGTAAAGAAAATATGCGATTGTAAGTTATATTATTGTCATTTGTCGCGAATGTAGTTCTGGAACTGAGCTTAATAATGTTGCTGAAAGTAAAATTTATGAAAAATAAATTTTTCATTCTTCCTTTCCTTAGAATGCTTGTTTTGATAATTGAATTTTAAATACACATAATTAGCAGAAAGCAAATGCAAAAACAAATCCAGATTTTTTTTGGTAACAGTGCGTTTTGCAATATTTGCATGCCTTTTCCAAGAAATTTCTATAAATTTCTCTCCTACATGAACATTATAAACGAATTCTTCAGTAGTATAATGGTCAGTATCCCCACCGTAGAGATTTTTTTTGAGAATGATGAAACTATATGCCGCATGGTTATTTTTCTTGGTTTTGGTGATGTAGCCATGCCAATCCCGCCCCAAGGCGTAAAGGACATGGAATTTGGAACATTATAAACTAATTTCGGATATAATAGATATTTTTTACCACGTGACAAGCCGCCATTTTTCTTTCGAAATGACGCGTTCCCAACGGTCACGCATAGTTTTACCCTTCGATATTAAGCTCATACAGTCATTATATAACTTACAAAAAAAAGTATTCATTATGCATACGTTGTTTCTTCATGAAAACCTCCCTCCCTGTACCCCACTAAAAAAAAACTTTCAGTCACAATGTTCCGCAAGTTCCTTATCGTTCCTTTATTGCCGTCGGGGTTAAAAATAAGGAATCAAGGGGTTGGAAAAGAAGAAACGAGCGTTTGAGGACCAACGTTGGAAAATTTAATTTCGATCCCGTCGATTCAGCAGTTATACCCAAGTTTAATCTTTGATAAGGGTTAGTCTTTTAGTAATGGGATCTCGTGGAGGGTTCGGCGGACTAAACCGAGCCCGGGGAAAAGGGACTTCTCGTCGTAAGAGAAGAAGCTTAAACCGATAGATAGAGATCTGCCTCGGGAACGAAAGTAATACTCGCCGCTTATGCCCCCCCCTCCCCCCGCCACCTTCCTCCCGACCCACAGTCGTTCCTCCAACTCCCGAGAACTACGGAGACGACTTTTATACGGCGGAGGCGTAACGAGCAGTGCCGCGATTGGATAAGTTTCCCGACGTAAACTTTTTCCTCCCCTCGTTTTTTCTTTTCCATTCGCCGACCACCCCCTCGCCCCCTCGAACCTTTTTTTTCACTTCGTTGGTTTTGCATCTTTCTGCTACCCTTTGGAATCGCCGCTGTTATCGAGTCGTTAACATCCCTCGGTAACGACTCGTGCGCAAAAATGATTCCGAGATCGTTTGGGAGAAACTTTCCGAGTTTTTGATGATTTCTTATGATTTTGTGGGGAAGGGAAGGGGTTTTCGTTTTAAAGATATATAATTTTGAAACATAAGTTTACATTCTCTGTTATTCGAAAAATTAGAAAATTCTTCTAGGCAGGCTATTTTTTATGTTTTGAAAAATTAGGACACATGTGGAATTATTCTACGCATTTTGGGAATTGGAAAATTGAAATAAATGGGTGAAGTATGGAATTATTGGTTTTAATGGTGATATTTATTTTTTTCGTATTTTTTTTCTGCAATTTATTTTTCTTGAATTTAATTCCACTTCTTTGAATTTTCTTTAATTTTTCTTTAACTTTCGTTTTTGTTAATATCACCAAAGTTTTTGTGTGACAAGTATTGCCACGTAATTGTTTACATACGTATAAAATAATCTTAATGAAGGTGTCAAATAATAATCATGTTACAATTTAGAGTGTAGAATTTAAATCAATATTATTGTAAAAAAAAATTTTTTTGGAATTACCTATAACTTATGAAAAATTTTAAAAAATTTCAAAAATTTGTAGAAAATTGTATCTTTTATACATGATTCATAAAAAAATCCAATCATAAAAGAAAAAAATAATAATAAAAAAAATTAAAAAATTCAGGACTATTTCTTAATTTAAAATCTTCGGAAAATAATATTTCCGTAAGATCTGAATTAAAAATAATTGAGAAAAAAAATTATTTTAGTCACAAAAATGAATTAGATTGAATGCACAGTTTTTTGTTAAAAAATTTGCAAAAATATAACAAAAATTTTTAGGTGGTCAATATTTTTCAAATGATTTTTCCCGGTCAGATCCAAGTATCTGATGAACTTGATTAAATTGATGAATGAAAGAATAGTTATTCAGTTCACGAAAAACTTTGTCCTGTGATTTTTCATTCATTTTTGAAATTTTTCGCCGTTGTAGTTACATTCTTCGTTTGCTTTAATTATTTCTTCGCTCTTTGTTTTTAATATTCGTTTTTTAATTTCTATTTTGACTATAAGAAATCAAACTATTTTCTTCTTTATTTCGATAGTCATTTAAATACGGTTTTTTCATTCTACGATGTAACTTTTTGGCCTTTTCAAAACCCACTCATTTCTCCATTGTATTTTAGACAAGGTTTGAGTTTGCTTTGAAGACAACCCGAAAAAGAAACGGAAACGTATGATAAAAAATGATCATAAATCGACTGGAAAAATCAAAATGAAAAAAATTCTATTCATTCTCAATCCAGCATTAACTATATAACATCAACAACCGAATTTCAGACAACTTTCCTGAGCGCTGTTTCTCACCCTTGAAAAACAATGACAAATTTCTCGATGGTAAAAATAAAAGTTCTCGCAACGTTTGGCCTCGTTGTCCTTAACTGATGTGGCGACGCGTAATCTGCTTTCAGATATGGCATGGACCTGAACGGGGCGAGGCGAAAAAACGCGACTCGTGAGACGACGAGTACTTTAAAGGCTTGGCTGAATGAGCACAAGAAGAACCCCTATCCAACGAAGGGCGAGAAAATCATGCTCGCGATTATTACGAAGATGACTCTAACCCAGGTGTCGACGTGGTTCGCGAACGCTCGGCGGAGACTCAAAAAAGAAAATAAAATGACGTGGGAGCCCAGAAACCGAGTCGAAGACGAAGACAACAATAACGACGACGACGACAGTGGCAGAAAAAGCGTCGACGAAAAAGATAGATTAGGTACATTTTTATTTTATCGCACTTGCCTTTCCCCAATTTTCCTTTTACAGAAGTTCATGCGATATCAGATATTACTTGTGATATGCAAATTGCAAATATGCGAAAACCAAAAATAAAATGTGACCAAATAACGTGAGTTTGAATCAGCAGGCTAACCTCCTGACACATTTGTATTTTTTCACTACAAAGATTTGGAAACTTGAGTCTTAAGTACCCTCCTAACTTTGATCCTTATAAGAACCAGCATTTGCCTTATAATATTTGTATTTTTTATAAGTACCTTATAAGTTCCTTATGAGAATCACAGTTAGTAGGGTCGGTAATAGAGCACACCAGTAATAGCTATATGTTGCAAGAAGAAGAAGTGAATCCACCTAAAGATAGAACTCCTCTTCCAATCACATACTCACATCCATTTCCGTGATTCTCATGTTATACATGGCTTACATATCCCACAGTGCTCAAAAACCGAAAAAAAGGCTGTTTCCCGTGTTTGCCCAAAGCAACCGACACATACGACCTGTAGGAAATGTACCCATCTGCAATGCCATGTGTCCTTTACATTTTCACTCTCATGAACTATCAAGGCCTCTTCCAAGCAATGTTCCTTATTACCCTTTCAGACTCAAAAGACTCTGGAACCGGCTCGAGCGAAGACGGCGAACGCCCAGCCCACCGCCTGGAGCTCCTTCACGGGGGTAGCGCTGGTAGTGCGGGTCTCCCGGGTCGACCAGAAAGCGAATGGAGCGAGTCCCGAGCAGACAGTGGCCCAGACAGTCCCGAATGTCTCTACGACCAGAACCGGGGTGAGACCCCAAGACACAGCATCCAACTCCAACAGCACTCCGCGTACCTAGCTTCGTCGCGACTCCTGAGACACACTTCTTCACCGGAAGCGACTTCACCACTGCACCACATACCCGCGAGTACGAGTACTTCCACAGGAAGTCCGAGTACGAAACCCAGAATCTGGTCCCTCGCTGACATGGCGAGCAAAGACACAGATCAGCCCAGTTCTGGGCTAGTGACGACGTTTTCTCCGGGCGGCGGCGGGGGAGGGAAAATCGTGAGTCCTTTAGCTAATAGGTTGCATCACCCACCTCTGCACCCGATGCACCCAGGGGCCCAATTCGTGAGGCCCCATCCGGACTTTTACCGGAATTTTTACGGCTCGGGACACCTGGGAACTGGGGACATGTCCCTTCTAGAGACGTACTCGAGGACACTGGGAGGTCTCGGGGGCGTGATATCCCCGGCCGGGGTGCTTTCCTCGACGAGTTCCGGGAATGCAAGCAAGCAGTCATTTCCCGTGAACGGTGGTGGACCGGTGATTTCGATAACGACGACGTCTTCAGGTGTGTCGCCGTCTTCGTCGTCAGCGTCCTCGGCGTCTTCCGCGGCGTCGGACCTGGCGACGACCGGGGCCTCAGAGCTGAAGCCGTCGCCGGGGAGAGTTTGAGTTTCTCGGAACGGGGATGGGGAGTAAGTTGTTTGTTTGTGATTGGTCACGTGGGATGGTTGCGATTATCGTTTCATGGTGATTCTAGGTTGTTTTAATTTAAAATCTAGGTTTGGAAGAAAAAGAGTTTTTTATTATAATTTTGATTCCCTGGAGAAAAAACGATAAAAATTTTTTGTAATTTTTGTAATAAAAAGGTTTTTGTTATTTCATCTCAAATTTTTATTTTGAATTCATTATGAAAGTTTTTTTCCCACTTTCAGTTGAAATCGTAAGCAACGGAGTTATAGGTGTTTGAAGCTTGACTGGCAGCGCGCGCTGCGGTAACGTCATTGTACTAATTGTAAGTACGGGGTCGAGTAGTGCATGAAGTATTCATCACCGATTTCACTAATATTTGTTTTTTAAGTAGATATTAATGCATAGATCAAACTCCCAGGAAATTACGTGCAAGTACGTAAGTGTTCTAAATAAATTCATTTCGAAAAATTGACATGAAACGTGCTCACGGCTTTAGAACCTTAAAAGTGAAACCACTTATGTCAGCCTCTTCGACTTAGCAGGTAGCATGTATAGTTTTTCCTCATATTTTAAACTGTGTTATTATAAAAATATTTGAAGCTAAACTCTTAGTGCACTGATTGCTTATCAAGATAAACAATGTTACGTAATAAAATAACATTATTCCAATTCGCTATATGTAATGAAATAATTAGTGTGAGTGATTTTTCATTTATGGTAAATTACAAATTTTGAGAATAATGATATCTCTCACGTAATTTTTTCGGAAAAAATTGCAATGATGAAGATTGAACTTTTATAACAGTATTTCAAAGGCATTATCGCTACCAGCCACGCCACAGTGACAATCAAAAATACTTCTGATCTAGTTCATGTAAATTTTCCTAGAAGAAAGGCGTTTGCTGCAAAAATTTTGAAAAGCATAAATCTTTTAAATAAAGAAAACCTTATGACTCAGAGTGAAACCGGTGATAATAACTTCATTTTCTTTCCTTCTAAACCAGAAACTTTTTTTTTTATATGTATGCCTAAACCATCAACAGCTCCGTTGTTTCTTAGTTTCGATGAACTTAACTCCGCAATCACGATCTAAAATTTTCACAGAAAAATAACATATTTTTAAGTTTCTCATTTATCCCGAAAACGGGAGTTGGCGAACCAAAAAAAAAACTTTTCTACGCCTCAAATTCAACTGCAAACGCAATTACTTCTCATAAAAGTGACGAAATGAACGTTCACCCATCCCTGCAACGTGGATGACAATAAAAGACTTGAATTTTTTGTATATTAGTGTACAGTAAGTGTGAGAGCCTGCCCCCACTTTTCTTTCCCGAGCCCCCACTTTGCGGGGCAACGAAAGACGTAGCTCTCGAAATACCTGATTATTCGTAGCTACCCATTACCCTTAGGTAATGCCGTATACATATTATACATACAAAAAGTATAAATATATATATAAATGAAAAATATTAATTATACACATTATTTATGCGTTTGTAAATACTAGCCGAAGGCCCGGTGTCGTCAGCCTGCCCAGCCAGTGTATGATGTAATGCATGTAGAGTAGAGGCCGATTATTACTGTGAATTTGATTGACGAACTGTGGAATTCGTACCAACGATGATGATTTTTATGATTGTGAAAGACGATTATTATTGTTATTGCGATGTTTATAATATTATCTTTTATACTATTATTTTTGTCTCTGTTGGGGAGGTGGGTCATGACGAGACGCGGGACATCAGGCGTTGCGGCGATCTGTGATTTTTTTTCAAACTATCGAAAGATCATATGCTCGTAAAATATATATTTGTTGTTTACTGAGATTACGTTATTCTTTTCGAGTTACATTTCCTTTTTCTTCCGTACTTACGGGTCGACGCAACGCTGGCTGTGCCTGAAGCTGCGTTTCTACATATCATGTCATGGAGTGAAAGATCATCGTCACTTTTTAGTCATTTGTGTCTGGAAAATTCGTCGTTTGCTCGTCGATGCCACATTGGCAGGCGGTGGTGAGCCTGTGTCCTTTCGCAATAAACGGATCATTATAAAAATTATTTGCTGATTTTCCTTTTGTCGCCTACCCACAATTTTTAAATTGGTGAATCAGTGCAATTTCGATCGAACTAGATGCAAAATCCAATAAATTATGATAAAAGCAGCAGTTAGAAAAAAATGCAAAGCTTGAGGCTTCTGGGTGGTAGCCAGACAAGCCTGGTTATTAGTAAACATTTCAATCGACAATCGCTACGTCTCTGTATAAGCAGAGACGGGCAGTGGAGAATGCAGCTCACTTTCGTCCTTTTCCTGCGGCCCCTCTTGCTCGTCCCGGGGCCCCAATCGCTCTGAGAAACAAGAAATCAAACCGCGAGACCACCCGCCGGGGCCTTGAGCAACCGAGACGCGGACCTCGAGGAGGTCCATCCTGTCTTCATGAATCAACTCCGGAATCGGCATAAACCTTCATACGGGGCCTGTTAGTAAGTGCGCCGAAAACCGAGTCGGAATTTTTTGATCCCGCCCTTTAAAACCCGAATCAGTGAAATTTCAGTAATTCTAGCAGTTCAGTATTTTTTCGCTAATGATCAGAGCAACCTAAAATATTTATTTAATTTAAAAATATTCAAATAAATGTTTCGCCACTTATAGATTTTTCGTAAATATTTTGAGGTTTTTCATTTTTTATTCCTAATATTTTCTAAATTTTTACCATAAAAAAGATTGATTTTCTATGCATAATTCACCATTTTCTTTTTTTTTTTTTGTTTGCTTTTAATTGCAATATACTTTATATTTGCATTTAATTATTTGCAAATTAAATTAAAAATAAAAATGAAAAAAAGAAATTGAAAATAAAAAAAAAATTAACTCAAAAATGAAAAAATGCAAATGAAATGAAAAAAAAATTTTTAACGTATTAAAAAAATTGGCAAAAATTGAAAATTAAAACAATGCTGACTCTGCTGATGATTAAAAAATTCTGATAAAAAATAAAAATTTTTACCATGAAAAATATTCAGTTCCTATGCATGTTTCGCCACTTTCTTTTTTTATATTTGCATTTCATTTTAATTTTCGTTTAATTTGCACTTCATTAATTGCAAATTGACTAAAAAATGAATATGAAAAAAAATTTTTAATTAAAAAAAAATCAAAAATAGAAAAAATGCAAATCAAATGAAAAAAAATTAGCAAAAATGAAAAATTAAAAATATTCCGACCCTGCTAATGACAGTATCGAGGATACATCGACCTTTAATCAGTAAATTTTGGCAAAACTACAAATGTATATTCTGTAAAGAAATTTCGAAAATTCAACAAAGTGACCTCAAAAAAAAATCATGCAATAATTCATAAAATAATAATGAAGAATCATTAAAATTTTCGAAAAATTTTAAAATTAGGTGATATGTGCAGTAGTTCAAATAATCTGACCAATATATAACATTAAAACTAAACAGTTACTAAAAAAAATTGTTAGATAATGTAAAAAACAGTTACCAAAACGAAAAACGAATCGAATAGAATAATTGATAAAATGAAACTAAAAATATTAGGTTGCAGAAATTAAATTCTGTTAAAAAATTCCATATTAGTTCATATGTGAAGAAGTTTAAATAATCTGACCAATATTTAAGATATTTTCATCAAATATTGAATGCTTAGTACATTTGACAATATTCTCAAATAAATTATAATATCTGTGTTATAATCATTTGTTAGAATAATATATTTTGTTTTTAAATATTTGAAAAAATAAAATCTCCTATAAAAGATTCAAGTACTGTCTGAAACAACTTTATTTCAATGATTTAAAGTGATTATTCACTGATCTCAGATTCAAATACATCAAAAATAGAATTAGTAGAATTTCATTGGTAGTATCAATGAAAAAAGAGCAGTTGTTCACTTGGTAACAATACATGAGTTTATTTTCCAATGAAGATTCACTAATTGTCGCATAGAACAAATTTAATTTTACAGTACTATACACTAATCGAGCAGTCAAATTGACATCCTTTAATATTTTTTGAATCTAAAAAAGTGTGATGCGTATGAATTACAGTTATTTTTGAAATTAGGCAAATCTAGGGAATTGATAGTTATCAATCCAAGTTTTCAGTGAAAATGTAAATATTTTTTCAAATTGGTATGTATGTCCCACCTTTTTATTAACAACAAGAAATAACTTTTACAAGTTATCAACTCAATTGTTATTGAAAAACATGTTTAAATTTCATTTTATCAGCAAACGTCATGTTTTTTAATGTTGAGGTATAAAACTATGCTTGTTATTTTAACGAAAAAAAATAATAATACAAGATTCTAGCCGATAAATCTAAAAAAATGCCATGAAACTACATTTTCAATGTGAAACCAATAAATTGCAAAGTTGAGTATTGTAGTAACTTATTTAATTTTATTTATAAAAAAATTTGTTTTTATTTCAAAATTTACTATATCTAAAAGAGTCTGAATCTAAAAATAATCTAAAATATTTAAAACTCTAAAAGCTAAACGGGAATTTAGAAATCTTAAAAATATAAACCAAATTCTCACCAGATATCCCCGTTTCGTGAAATTTATTATACTTATTGACTAAACAGTTCAAAATAAACAAAAATTATTCAAAATTAAGTACAAGTAAAAGCAACCTTTCAAATTACATCTACAATAACGTAAAATTTTATGAGGAAATGAAATATCACACTCAACAAATTTCCGGGAATAAAAAAAATTTTCACACCTTCGAAGTTTTAGAATGTCTCAAAAATAACTAAGTACCCAAAAAACAAAATTCGAACAATGTGTTTAAGACTATTTCCTACCTGAAAATCCAAATCAATGAAAAAAAATGTGTTGTTAATTGAGGGTGCACGTGCAATAACGACCTTAGCGTTCGGCCTAGTACCTAACGCTAAGGTCGTTATTGCACGTGCACCCTCAATTATGAAAGTAAATATGAATTATTAAATCAACTATTTCCTTGCAAATCGAAAGTACAGATGCCACGTATAAACCTCGGAACCGCATTATGATAAACCGCTGCAGCAGCTTGAATTCTGATCAGAATCGTTTTTCTGATGTACTGACTTCATTAATCGAAAAGTTGCAACTCTGGGATACCTCAATATCCTCGAATAAAGAGATCGGCGACCGGGAAGAATCAGTTTTTTCCCAATGTTATCTGCCCGAGAGTTACAGCTTGCTTCTGGCGTATGGTTTATTCAGGGACAATAGAGATGCGCTCGCATCAAAAATGCCAATTATACGATCCCGCTGTCTCATACAAATTTCCCTCGTTTGTGAATCGAAAAAACGCGCTTGGTGAATTTTCATTCAGTGGAACAAGTTCTCTGAAAGTTGATTCGTACTCTTGAATTTCAACTCTTCTGAATTTAGATAACGAAATTCTAATTCCAAAGGAACTGCCTAGTTTTTTGCTATTTATAAATTTAAGGTACGGTTATTAGAAGAAAAATTATACTGAACACAAACAGAAATAATGTATAATTTTAGAAAAACATCATCATTTGTTCACAATTCTGAACGTGGTTAAAATAGTAAAGTTGTTTGGTTGTTGTAACTCAGATTCATTTGACATTTTTTAAACATTTCAAAAATTCCTTATTTTACTATTCTATATTATTCATTATTACTTCATGAGAAATAAACAAAAGAGATGATGATAAAAAAATAATGCATAAAAAAACAAGACTGGATCATAAAATGAGTGAAATTCAGATTAGATTCACAATTATTAGTTTTTTTAACTGAAAATAACAATTGTTTTAATTTGAAAGAAATTTGTTTTGAAACTAGATTATAATATAATATAAAGAGAAACATTTTCTTTAAGAAAACGTAGGAAAACAATTTTTTTTTTAATAGTGATTAATAAAAAAAACTGAAATTTACGAAAATTCTGATAATCTGAACACTTTGAAATTAGGAAATGAAGTTCTAAGATTTAAAAAGAAATTATGAAAATACCAGAAAATCTTTCGAGTCATAAAATTTCTGAAAAATCCTCAAAGTTATTGAATAAAATTATATAAAATAATTGCTTTTTCGAAAAATCTGCACAAATGGGATCAATGTATAAAAATACTAGAAAACGATAAAAAATCTTATAAATACTGAAAAAAATAAAAAAATTTAATGAATACATAAAATACTTGGATTACTTGGAATCAACGAAGATCGAATTATCCACGAAATCTATGAAATAATCGGAAATCTATCGATATTTGCACTCTGGAGCATAGAGTTTTCATAATTGATACATATTAAAGTCCATGAAAATACTATAAATCTAAAGAAATACTAAAAAATTATTTTGATTTTCGTAAATACTTAAAAAAATGCGACAAAAACTGAAAATCTTTATATGAAGAAAATTTTCTTAACAGTATCATTTCACGAAAAATAGACAAAAATAATGATAATAAAACAAATGTATAAAAATAACACTATCAAACCAAAAATTAAGTGAAATTCAAATTAAGTCTAGAATTTTTAGTTTATTCAACTCTAAATAACAGTTATTTCAACTTCAGAAGAATTTTTTCTGAAATGAATGTTTGACTTTATACAATATACAGCGAAACATTTTCAAAGTAATAAAAATAATTAAAATCGCTAACAATAAAAATAAGAAAAAAATATAATAATAAATAAAATTATAAATTATAAAAATTATAAAATAATAATAATAATAATAAATAAATAATCTATATTATAGCGAACTAGAAATTTTCAATACTATATAATTATATACTTGAAATCTGCGTACTATGATTTCCTCAAAAATCTTTGAAAAGTTGATGTATTGAAATTCATAAATAAAAATCAGAAAATTTTGTCTTGAAAAATAAAAAATAAATAAAATAAATTCTTAAACTTTGTTACTTGAATATCAAAAAATTGAATTCTCTTACATTTAATTGCAAACATGAAAAAAATGCAACTCTGGACTCAAAAAAAATTAGAAAATCGTACTCTCGTGACCACATTAATCGGTCATTAAATTAATGTGGTGTAATAATAATATAAAAACCTGAATTTTCAGTTTTTGATTATATTAGATTAATTTTGATAAAATCAATTAGTAATAAATAAAATATAAAAATTAAAAAAAAATCATATATAAAATAATATAATAATATAAAAATTATAAATAAAATAATTAAAATAATATTATAGAATTAAATAAAAATAAAATAAAATAAAAATGGATAATTGAATAAAAATTCTATCAAAATTATAATTAAATTCTTCAAAATATTATGATAAAATGAAAAATTATTTTTATTTCAAAAAAATGTAAATAAAATGATGAATTTAACTATTTGAATAAATAAATAAATGGCGCTAAACAATTCTAAAATCCTGAAGAAAATATTAATATATTTTTTCGAAAAACACGCACCGAAAATTTTTTCTGCCTACGCCTCTGTTATAAGCAATACGTAATACGAACAAAATCAAAATTCTGAGCGTACTCTGAACCAAATAAATTATTTCGTTGTATAACACAAATTGACTCGACACTTTCCAAACAAATTTTAAATTCGTCTGTCCCTACAAGATATATTTTGAGGTTAGATTTCGTCAGATTTTTAATTTTCCCAATAACAAACAATGAAGAACCCGCGGTTTTTCTCGTTGGTCCGCGAATTATAACTATGTCGGCAGCTAGTTGCCGACGTTCTCGTTACATTATGAGCTGTGGTAGCTTTGACAGACGCGGCTAGCGTGAAAACGCTCGCCAATTAACCCGCGGTGAATAACGCGCTTCCCCTTTGCTCACTAATTTAGCGTGTGACTTATGTCGTACTCGCTCTTCGTGCTCTCGTTTTTTCTTCTCCATCTCGCTCTCGTGCGTATTTTTCACCACGCCGAAGACCTTTGATGTCCCTTAAGCTCCCGAATTCCGCGTGATATACGGCACTGCAAATTTGGCACCCTTGTTCTACCTCGCGCCGCTTCATTACAACGACGCTATTTATTCTGATGAGTGAGAAATGATCGAGGCTTTGTTACTTTATTTCGGGTTATTATGCAAGTGATACGTTTTGTCTTCTAGAGGTATCAATTAGTGTTTCTATTTTGTTCGTCCGAGCATTGCGGAGTAATTGATGTAACTTGCAGAGCTTGAAAATTACGTGTTTTCTCAAAATGTGAAAATAAAATTTCTTTTTCTTTTTTTTTTTTAATTTTTAGTCAGAAGGTTCATGTGATAATTGAAAACAATCTACTCAATATTCCCAGTCAATTTTTTTTTATTTTATAATTTTTTTTTTTCATTTAATTTATTTAATTTCCTTTGAAAATCAGACAGTTCTTACAATTTCAAACATTTCTTGAAGCACGTGAAATAAAAATTTTTCATATTTGTGTCCTGTTTTCCACGATTAAAAGACAGTTGCAGAAAAGAGAACAAAAAAATACTTAATTTTTCTTTGATATTTCGCATATCGAAAGCTTGATGTAAACATCCAAGACCTGGAATCGCACAGCTCTGAACACGTGTAGCTCGATTTCACCCGCGCACTCTTTATCGGCTTTTAATGCATTCCTTTATGGAAACGCCGTTAATTTAACGATCCCCTTGCATATTTGGCGAAGGCCATCGTAAACCTATACTTCATGGGGCCGCGATAAACTTAAAACACCATTGCAGCCGCAGCTTCGTGAAGTGAAGTTAAGCTCGTAAACACCAGAAATATTTCACGCTCGTACTTTGTGAAACTCGGGGAACGTGAAATAGTTTTTTTTTTCAGATTAGTAAAAAACGATCCAAGGTACTCATTTTTCATTAAAATACTTTCAGAGTATATTTTCTGGCATAATCAATGTCTCTTTATGAACAAATAAAGTAAATCTTTTAAAAAACAGGAATTTTTGAATTAACCGTAGAATTGGATTTTTCGAATATATACAGTATATATCTGTAATGTGATTGAATAATTTATTTATAAATTTTCCGAGTGAAGTGCTAACCATTTTGAATGTAACTAACTTGCAAGAACATTAACAAACTGCTTTACATTAAGAAATATGATAAATATTTTTAAAGTTTTTTTCTCAAATGGTACTACCATCATTATGACCAGAGTTATTTCAAATATTTTTTTGAAAATTCGCAATACGATATTTTATTTGTAGTTTTCGAATAATTCGCGTCCAAATATCCGATTATTCGAAAATTTCAAATAAAAAAAATTTTTTCTACATATTTCAGTTTGTACAGTTTATTTCATACAGTTTTACAAGGCTATGAATTGTTCATACATTTTTTTTGTAGTTTTTTATGTATCGTTTATAACATGACTTTATGAAATATTTCTAAAGTTTTTTTGTAAAGTATTTTTAGTTTATATATAAATTTCATAATCATTTCGTTAATTGATGATATTTCGATATTTAATTGATAATTAATAATAATAATTATAAATTCTTATTTCCCATAATAATAATTATATTAAGGTTCATCTAACATTATATTATTCATTATAGTATAGTATATTCAAAATTTATAAATGTATCCAGTTATGTCGAAAATATTTTCTACAAATATTTCGCTTGTGTTCAACGAAAAATAAAACACATACTTAGGACTTTTGAAAAAAATACTTTGAGTACCTCTGATAATAACTTAATGAACCTCGACCTACGATCGAAACTCTGGATGCAAAAAACCTGACACGTCGAAAAATCGAATTATTGCAATACCGCAGGGCATGTGAAAAAGCCTCAATTAAATCTTCGGTGCCGGTCAATAATCGTCGTGCGGAATGTCAATGCTTCGGTCACGTCTCAATCATCGAGATGCGAGACGCCGCAAGAAGCCTCGAATTCGGCCGAACTCGCCGAATGTTAATTACGCGAGCGCCAGGCAAAAAGCTTTTCTTAAAACGGCAAGTGCAGCCAAGTCCATCGGCTTCAAAATGGTACCAAGCGACTGCCGAAATCTACAATCTTCATGATAAAAGAAAAAAGAATGAAAATTTTATCGATGGAGCCGCAAGTTAAAATTCTTAAATTATTATCATTTATTAAATAAGAAAGCCGAAAATTTGAAAATTTCTTGGAATTTAAAGAATCATTGTTTTGATCTGAAAATTTTAATTACAAAAATTATGAATTTTTAAAAATTACTGTAAAACGAATTGAAATAACCTTTTGGAAAAAAATTGCTTCTCGAAATTTTCTATTAAATTAAAAAATATTTCTTTTAATGAATAATTCCTTCTTTAACGAAATCAATGCATAATTTGTAACATAATCATTCTTTAGGAAATTTCAGGTATTGAGATTCCAGAAACAAACGTTATTCATTTGGCCAAAGAAAAAGATGATTTTTGAGTGACAAAAAAAAATGAAAATTCTGAGATCTTGAAATGGTTTTTCTCAGCTGTAATTAATTTTGGCATGATGTCAATTGGGCACATTTTTTAGAAATTCATAATTATAAGACTGAAATTTAAAATTCATGGCATACAATTTTCGAAATGTTATGCCATTTTGCCATTATTAGAATCTCCTAATTTTGAATAAAATTCCTTATTAATAAGAATCGACGAATCGTAAAATGTTTTTTATTAAGATTCCTTATTTATTAGATTTTTCGCAATGACTACCTCATTTTAGTACCATGCAAATTCCATTCATAAACATTAAGTTAAGTCAAAGAATTTCTCAACAAAATATTTTCATTATTTTCATCACGTAAATGTTGCTATGGAAATAATAATAATCCCAATAAATATTCTTATACAAGGAAAACACTGTAAAATAGGTACAGTAGAAATAAAATGCGATCTAAAATTATCCAACTTGACAAACTCAATGAGCATCAATTACCACTCAAGTCATCGTGATTTCGCAATGACTGCCTCATTTTAGTACCATGCAAATTCCATTCATAAACATTATGTTCGCTCCCTCCTACGTACGTCTGTAACGGGCTGAAAAATTGGCGTCCGATAATTAATTGTAATCGACACGGGATAATCAGGCTCTCGGTGCGCCATAAAAGCACGCTAATGAATGCGACTTTTATTTCTTCCGACTGGATTCGAACGCAAAAAAGCCGGGTTAAAAATAACGTGACGAGGGGTAGAGATAATCATTATGTGCGCGTTGAATGTGTGAAAACTCTCATTGACAGCGCTCGCTCGTCCGCCCTAATGAGCGTACGATGGCGCGACCACTCAATTTTTCCTCGAAAATTATCGGAAAATTCGTTTTGCTCTGCAGGGGCCAGGCCGGGCGACAAAAATCTACGCTAATGAGTCCGTAAATTAACTTGCATTTTTCACCCACCGCGGACGTTCGATTCTTCATCACTTGATAATGTTCACCGGCTTCGGTACTTGACGAGGGTCAATATATCGCTTCAATTCGCGTTTTCGTTCTGTCGGACAAAGTTTTAAAAACAAAAAAATGTGAGAATTTTTAATTTTTATTATTATTATTAACTGATTCGATTGAATGTTGATTGAGAATGCGTTTTTTTAATGAGAAAAAACGAAAATTAACAAATTATTTTACAAATAAAATCACGATAAAATAAATAAATTAATCAAAATATAAATATATATAATAAAATTTATAAATATACATAAATATTCATAATTATAAGATATAAATATTTTATTCATTATATTACAATAACTATATTTATTATATGTATAAATAAAAAAATTCATTGAAATTCAGTTCTGAAATTATCTAATAATTTCGAAAAATGTTCTGGAGTTCACTCAATAACAATTAATGTAACAGAGATTAAGCGACTTTTTCGTCTTTTTAAGTCTTGATAATACCGTTAAAATAATTTCAATTACCTGACTTGTCACTAAGCGAATTGAAGAATAAATGTATTGAAACCTTTTCAAAAATGAGACAAAAGATCAAAACACTTGAAATGTATTATGAAACGGAATAAACGTAGGAGACGAAGTTTTTGAGCGAGAGGATGAACGAGAATCGCTAATGAGAGCGACAATTCAGTGTGTCGGGCGCAGAGCTTAGCCTTTTCCTTGTCGTAGCATTCATAAATTTATTTCGCGGCCTTTTCCGCCTTCGTTATTATCGCCCGCGGACAATATGCCGCGGCCAGTTGCTCGGGTATCCTCTCAAAATTCTCCAGTACCACTTGTCCAAGAGAAGAGGGATCCTTTACATTAGTCTCTCTCGAGCTTCAACCCTCCGTTTTTTGTCGAAATAACCATTTTTTGAAGGGTATGAATAGTCTCAGTCATCACTCTCTCAGAGTGAAAAAAAAAAGAAATTCTACGATATTCAATATCAGAAGTTTTATATAACAACTTTGGGAAGTGAAAAACATTTCAATAAGAGTATAGTCATGCATGAAGATTTTCATGAATGACATGAAGAATAGTCTGTACTTGTTAGTTTATTTGTGTAATTTTTTAACATTCAAAATATTAATCATTCAAATCTAATGAATAATAATGGAAATAATATCCTGTAAAAATATTTCAGTATCTGTTTTGTCGTTTTTGATAGGAATGCAACAAATTTTGGTAGAAAAACTGCTATGGTACAGGAATAGTATAAAATGTTGCGAATCTTTAAGGTGTTATTTATTTTCTGTTAAATTAATTGAATCATCTTTTTAAACTGCAGAAGAGAATAAAAAATTAAGAAAAAAAAACAATTTTAAAATTTCTGAAATCTTAAAAATTGCCAAGATTTATAATTTACAAAAATTTAATTCTTTCAGAAATATTTGAAAGTTTATAAAATCGCTTATAATAACTGACATTTTTAATGTATTTTAAATTTGAAATTGAAGATATTGAAAAAGATAAAAATGATTGAATTCGCAAAATTTGTTTAAATTTCCGGTAATATTGAAATTTTTACGGAATTTTCAATTTTTTGGAAATTCAAATTTCGAAAAATTAAAAACTGTATAAGGATTTCCAAAGTATCATTATTTTCAAAATTCTTCAAGATGTCAAAAATTCTCAACGTTTCCGTTACTGGAATTTGAAAATTTCAGAAATCCAAAAACTTAAAACTAGAAAATTTCTTTGAATTCAATTATTTCTTAAATTTCTGAAATTATTCAACTTTTTGAAATTTTCGAAATCAAAATTAACAGTTGATTATCAGTTGTCAATAAAAAAATTGAAAAATAAAATTTCGAAACTTAAAAAAACAAAAATTTCAATAGCTTTACTTATTCGGAAATTTTATCGTTTCAAGGATTTTCAAAGTTTTAATTCTTAATTTTAAATTTACATTGCAATTCAAGATTTAAAAAATTAAACTTGAGAATTATTTTTAATTATTAAAAAATGTAAAAAATTATGAATTAATTGAAAAATTATAATTTATAAAAATATGAATTTGAAAGATTCAGAAACCCAAAAATTTTTAGATTTTTTAGGTTGCCATAAATTCTATTATTTTTGAATTCCTAAAATTTCAAAATCGTTGAAAATTAATGACATATGAAATGTACTTAAGAATAAAAATTGAAAATAAATGGAAACTTTGAAAATTAATACATTTTCAAACTTTTGGGGAATATTAGAAGTTACGAAATTGTATACTTTTTCATAACCCAAATTTCATCAAATCGAAAACTTTATAAGGATTTCAATAAAGATTTTGAAATTCCAAAATTTTAAAAATCTTAGCATTTGTCAAAAATTCTTATTTTTCTTCTGTATTATTCTTATCTTCTATATTCTTATTATTTGGTTCGGAGATATCGCTGTTGGTTTAATGAAAAATTTCTTCGCCGAACGATTTTTGTGTTTCTACGTTTATTTGGAAAAATTCTAGCATTTTCGTATATGAAATTTCCAAGTCGTAAAAATACAAAATCTGCAGGTTTTCATATACATTTCTAAAAGTTTCCTAGTTCTCAAAAATGTGTAATATTTCTAATGTTTTCAAAATTCAAAAATTTTTTAATTATAAAAAATTGTACGAAATGACCCACATTTTGTACATTTTCGAATTTCGTAAAATCTTAGGAATCAAGGAAGATGAAAAATGAGATTCATGAGCTTAAGAGCTAGGAGTAATTTATAAAATGCATATTCGTGAAATTCTTTCATTGTTATATCTCATTTCCAGTGAATTATCTTACGGGTTTTTTTTTCGCCCAAAACACCCGTAAAAAGCAAGAAAGAGCACCAGGGCAGGATTCAAAGGAAAAAAATGTCCTTTCATTCTTCCTGAGTTTTTTAACAGAAATTATTTCCAGCCCTGTACACCTCATTATCTAGATGTACATACAACAAATTGTCAAAACAACGGACCGACATGATAATCTAAAACAGACTAAAAAATGAGCTCGCAAAAGGCAAAAAAAGTCTGAAGCGCCCAGAAAAATCATGTCTGACAGAATACTGATCAGTCGCGTCAAATGTCGAGATTGATTCGTCATTCGGAGGCATTAGGCTTTTTTGCCCGCGATCCGGAGCCTAGTCGTCCCGAGTCTCGGACCCCGGCGCTTTCGGAGCCGCCAGCGGACATCTAATTAAATGCAGTTTTTCCGTAGCAGCCCGTAGCCACGAATAAATCAAAGAAATCCGCAAAGGCCCGATGTCGCCGCTTCCCGGAAGGCGGACCCGCGATATAATTAGTCGCGCGTGTCGTTAACCATTCGCGAAAGCCGAAAGCTCAAATACAAGCTCCGCTGGAGCTTTCGAAGAACGCTCCCTTGTTGGGCTTTTCGACGACGTGTTTCTCGCGCCCAAAGGGGATTCAGCTATTTTCGACAATACCGAAAATTTACGGCGTTCAGTACTTTTGCCATTTTTGAAAACTTGGGTCGTGCAACCAACTAATTTTACTATATATTTATTAATTCGTTTCATGATTTCAGGAAAAATTGACGGGTCTTGTTCAGTGTATAGTTTGTTTACGACGTGAATTTACTTGAAAAGTTTCCTGTTAATGTTTTCTGGTCCGTTTCTTTGTGAGTTTTTTTCGCATTTTTGCGACATATAACTAAACGAAATTTTGTGGAGAGGATTGTTAGAAAAACGAAATTTCTTGAAGGTTTTTTTTTTTAATTTTTAACTTTTTTTTTATTTTTTAACTTTCATTTTTCTACATATAATTTTATTTTTATTTTATTTCAGATTGTAATATCGTCAAAATTTCAGTTTTTCAGTTGAAATTGCGAATTTTTATTTTCGCAAAATCAAAATTCAAGTCGACAAATCAACTTTATTTTATGTTTTTCTTCTTAAAGCAGTTGCCAAAAAAACTGTGCTTACTTTATTCATACTTTATTTACACAGCATGAAAATACCCAGAAGAAGCGAAAATCCAAAGAAGCGATCCGAAAAGCGTTTCTGATGAACTGCCTGCGCTCGTGATCAAAAGAACGCGACGATTTGTTTAAGAGGCAAGTGCCCAAGGTGATGCATCATAGGCAAAAGTGCGCCCGGAACTTCAAAGACCCGACGAACCCGCGTTTCTTCCCTGACCGAAGTCACTGCTGTGGCTAAATATCATAAATCCACTTTGACGCTTCGCGCCTTGACGCTGTTGTGACGTACGACGTCTCCCACAACAACCCCCACATTTATTTACCCGACAAACTGCTAGCATCTTTTAATAAATTCCCGCGAATGACGTTTGCAATTAACGCTCTCTTGAAATAACAAATGTGTTATACACTTGAGCAGGGTTAGATTTATACGAAAAAAAACACAACGAGAAAATTCCGAAAACTATTGGCACTAAATTATTATTTTACTATAATTTATTAATTCATTATTATTACCGTCTCATAATTATCAAAAATATTTGTTCAAAATAGTTAATTATGTATAAAAATATTTTTTTAAAACTATATAACATTGTGTGTGTGTGTGTGCATACCTATATATATATATAGGTCGGTGTCTATGATTATGCAATAATAAATTCATTTAAATTTATTATTTATTATTATTTTACATATTTTATATTAAATTTCGATACAAAAATTATTCGTAAAAAAATATTAAGTCGCCATGAATAAATTATTTTTTTTCTCCATCATTTACTTATTTTTGAAAATAATTCTTCAAATAAGTAACTTATTCAACAAATATATATCAAAAATACGATACTATATTGTGTGTGTATATGTACCTATATAAAAAAAAATACTTAAAATTTGAAAATAGATACTGTTTCCTGAAATTATCGATCAAAATTATCATAATTCTTTCAATTTTCGCTCATACTTTTTACTACGAACTATCCAAAATTGTTTATTTATTTTCATATTATTTATAACTCCCCAACGTTTCTTCAATTCGTGCATTTGCCTCTATAGATAATGAAATGAAGTCCAATTTATACAGGGCGCGTTTTTGCGGTTTAATCCGCAGGAAAAGTCGCGCCATAAGTCTTGGGGCGTTAATTCTCGACCGTGTGTTGGGGTTTATAAATTTCCGACGATTTTCCGAGGAAATAAATAGAAAAGTCCCGATATCGACGAGACGGCTTAAGCGGCGATCTCGTACATTTTCCCCAGGGTGCTTCTGTAACCTGAACTGGACACGGAATCCTAACGAATCGTATGTACGTGAGTAACGAATCTTTGCGTGTTAAACTACGACCACGCTCGGGCGTTGTTACTGTACAGTCGGAAAATGGTTGAAATAATTATCACGAGTCGAGTTTCTCTCCCAGAAATTTTCTCTGAAACCATGGCTTAGCAATTGCGATTGACAAAGTGGAATAACAGTAAGGTACAGTAAATAAAAAAGTAACGTGAGAAATTTTTTTTGTAACTTGTGACAGCATGGAGGAATGATTTGTAAGTAATAATGAATGGTATAATTTATCAAGTTTACATTATAAAATTTTCGAATTCTTGTAAGAATGTTATAAGGGTCTTATGAGGAAAGCTAATACAAATTTCCGAAAAACCAATTCTTTACAATATTTTAAACATTTTCTATGAAGGAATTGAAATCGTCCTAAAATAATTCAATCGAATAAGATTCAAATTTTCCTTAGAACAATTTTGCAATTCCTTATAAAGAATTGCGATTTATTCTTAATTAATCTTCTTAATTTTCGATGAAACCAGCATTTTCATGAATTGTTTATAATCTTAGTTATATTCGAAAATTTCTTTGTGAATAGATATCAGAAAAGACTAAAGAATCCTTTTCAAATAAGTTTATGACTATTTTATATAAGAATGCTTCTAATATATAACTATTGAATTAAGTAGTAATTTAGTATAATTTAGTTTGCCATGAAAAAAAATTTTACATTATATCGTGAATTTTCAGATGTTTGAATGGTAGCGTTTTAATTTTACATCCCAGCGGACTATGTTCGAAATCCACGTCCAAACAAAATTTTTGGTGAACTTCTGTTGCTTATAAAACCCATTTATAGCAACAATTAGTGCTTACAAAATTACATCTATGTTTTTAAAATGAAAGAAAAATCATCAACCGAATATTTAGGTGACGAAAAATTTTGCCAACTTTCTTAAAAGGTTTTTTCCCTACTAGGGATTTGCGTTTTCTAATAAGGCAAAATTTTTTTTATAAGGCTCATTTCCTTATAACCATGGCAATCAAAAATATTCACGATAAAATGCAAAATATTTATTTATTTATACATGAAAAAACAGTAAAATATTTATGATCAAATGGAACAAATTTTATGTTTTTTGTACATTTGTTTACATTTTCAGCTCCTAATGAAAGTTGTTACAGAAAATGACCACATGTTTTTCTAATTGTAAGGTCTCTAACTTAAAATTCGAGTAGCGTTATGTTTCAATTATTTGTTTTTTGAGTTATAAAAACTAAAAATTCTGAACGTTATTGAAGTTTCACTGATTTTTCTATTTAGTAGTGTTATTAGTAGGGATTTTTTTTATCATTTTCGTCTACGTTTCGTGAAAAAATATAGTACTAAGAAAATTTTTTTCATATAAATATTTGTTGTCTTTCTCGCATTTTTTCAGTATTAAGAATCTAAAAGATTTTTTAGTATTTTTTTTAGTTCTAGTATTTTCATAGATTTTGATATATAAATTCTTGAAATTCAATACTCTAGAATGCAAATATCGATATGTTTTTGATACTTTCATAGATTTCGTAGATCATTTGGTGTACGTTAAATAAGTAGCAAATTTTTCAAAAACGCAATTCTTTCATAGAACTCAATAACTTTCAGTATTTTTTAAAAATTTTATGAATTGAAAGATTTTTGGTATTTTCATGAATTCCTGTCTGAATTTTTTAGAACTTCATTTCCGAATTCCGGAGTATTTAGATTCTTAGAATTTTCGAAATTTCCTATTTTTTGTTGCAAATCACTATTTAAAAGAAAATTATTTCTACGTTTTTTTATAGGAAATGTATGACTCTATATTTAATTATAATTTAGTTTAAGAAAAAATTCGTTTCAAGTGAGTGTAAATGTTATTTTTAGTTTGAAAAACTAAAATTTTTCAACCTTCTTTGAAATTTAGTCATTTTATGGTGCACGATTGTTATTTTAATGAATTTTTGTTCCTTATCTTTTTTGTATTTTTTTCGTGTAATAATATTATTAAGATAATTTTCTTCATATAAAAATTTCTAGTATTTCTCATATTTTTTCAGTATTTACGAAAATCTAAAGAAGTTTTCAGTATTTCTAAGATTTCTAGTAAATATTTTCGTAGATTTTTGTATACATCGATTCTTAAAATTCAATGCTGTAGAATGAACATGTCGATAGATTTTCGATAATTTCATAGATTTTGTAGATAATTCGGTCTACGTTAAATTCAAGTATTCTTTGTATTCCTTGAATTTTTCTCATTTTTTCAGTATTCATTCAACTTTTTATCGTTTTCTAGTGTTTTTATACATTGATGTTATTTATGCGAAATTTTCAAACAGTAATTCTTTCATAGAATTCAATAAACTTTAGTATTTTTTAGAAATCGTAGGACTCAAAAGATTTTCTGGTATTTTCATGAACTCCTGTCTAAATTTCTATCATCTAATTTCCAAATTTCAAAGTTTTCAGTTTCTTAGATATTTCGTCAATTTCAATCTTTTTCTATACATCACTATTAAAAAAAAATTTTTCCCACGTTTTTTTACAGGAAATGTTTGGCTATATATTGTTTCATAATTTGTTTAGTTTTAGAAAAAATTCCTTTCAAGTTAGAATAGTTGTTATTTTGAGTTATAAAAACTACAAGTTATGAACCTAATTTGAATTTTACTTATTTTATGATGTCGTATCTTTATTTTTATGCATTATTTTTCATCATCATCTCTTTTTCCAATTTTTTGTAAAATAATAATGACTTAATCTTGAATTTCAGGATGGGTTTGAACCCCAAAAACCCCCCTCTGCCTAAGCGCCTGGTTCATATACTTTGGGCACGAAAGGCATGATTTTTTTTTGAGGGTGTGTCTCGCTGTTCTTCGCGAACATGAACCATTGTGCATAACTGTACGTCACGTTTTCCTTCTTTCAACGCGATTAATCAAAGAACCCGCGTGTAAAATTAATTTGCGCCCGTGTATACGAGGGGCACTTGTACGCGCGAAAACATGAGTGGGCGCGTGACGTTTGGGGTATTTCGAAAGCTTCAGGCGCCGCCGGTGTTTCCGGCGACAAGAAAGTCTTGGCTCCGTCAAGTTAACGATCTCGCTGACGCACAGCTTCCTCCCTCAGGCGCGGGCCACGTCGGGGAATGGCGGGAGCTCGCCGATCGTTAGGCCTCGATCTCAAATATTCCTACAAGGCGCTCGTAATTAGTTGTAATCAATCACTTAAGCGTAAACGTCATGCACTTAGAGAAATTCCAGGTAGTTGCAACTGAGCGACGACTTGTCAAAATTGTCATTAACTTTGTTTTCCTCTGATGACTAAAAGATAAATCGTATTTTCCGGAGAATTCACGAGAATATGGCAAGACGCATGGGAAGTTGAACATTGTCACAGAGAACAGTGAAAAGTTGTAAGCATATGTATTTTTAATTTTTTTTTTTTCAGGGATTATTTAAGGGGTGATATTATGGAACAAACAAAATTTTTTTTAGTAAAACAAAAATTAAAGAGTCTATGAAAATGTGTTTGTCTCATTCAAAAAATTATTAAAGTGAACCAAGACTTAGTTGTCAAATAATGACCAAACGTTTTAATGCTGGCCTCCGAGTCAACCATAAATCAGAAAATGCTAGGAGGACCTGCTATGAAATCTGATATCCTGTGGCCCATTGGAAGAAAATTCGTTTAAAGTGTGTACTTTTAACTGCTGAAATTTAGGTTTAAATATGGGCCATTAGTGTCATCAAGGGTCATATATGAGCTTGGTTGGCGACAGTATCGCCCATGGCGCCAACGCTTCAATCGATGCCTAGGCCGTTTTTATTGCTTCAGGCGAAACATAAGTGACTAGTTTCTTTGTTCAAAAATATTTGGTAATTCTACATTAAGCTCTGACTGCCAGGTCGTGAACTTGGTTCTTGGAAAAAATTCATTCCAGGAACCAAACGACACTAGATTCATTTACATTTGCTCGAAGCAGAGATTTTAAAAGCGAACATTTCCCTATTATAGAAATTATCAAAATCAAACAAACAATCTTTGAATGTTGTATTTTGTTTTAAAAATTTTTTCTGCCTACGCCTCTAATATCAATACGAATAGGATCGAATCTCTCTATATCATAAAAAAAACTTGCCGCCACGTTTTGAAAAAAAAAAAATAATTTTTTTGACGAAATTTTTCTCCGTGCACATTCCTGGCAATAAATATTCAAATTCCAAGAAGCATCACCTTGAGGACCCCACAAAATCCGAATCAATTGCACTCTTAACTTTCTCACGTGCCTCCGTACTCTTGGCTAAGCCAAGTTTTACGAAGGGCTTTGCTTAAGACAATGGCGGCCCTCAGGCTCGTTAATGAGGCCGTGCACGTATGCTAATATGTGGACTAAGCCGCGCTTAAGCCTCGTAGTCACTGTCGCGAGCAGGGTAACAAGCGCGTAGCTCGGGCAGTGTGCATATAAAGCTCGCGGCTCGTCGGCCCCGCGAACAACTTTGTACGCTTTATACGAGGCGTACAAAGCACACGCGCGCATTAACGCGCGGTAACCGGCAAGTGGCGCGAGCCGAGCCGGCTATTTGTCTCGCTAATATCTTCTCTTCTCCTTCGCGCCCGAGAGAAATACCCCAAGCTAAAGGTGTTCGCGCCTACGCGAACAAGCTCCCTGAAAACTTCGCGATTGTACCTTTGGTGACAATACGAACCATTTTAACTACACTAAGAAAAAAACTAGAAATTTGCACTTTAATCTACAAGTTTTATTTAATTTTTATATGTTATAGTACATCTAGCCATAAATATACATTTATTTAACTCCCGAAAAGAATATGTAATTTCGGACCCCTGCTAAGAGGTGGAAAAATAATGAATTACCTTACTGTTGACGTGTGAAAGTTCTTCTCTAACGCTAAACCGTGGGAGAAGTACGTAGTTCTCCTACGCTGTGATCAGCTGTGTCGATACAACATGGTGGGCCTGCGTATCGATGTGGGTATAGCGGTTATAGCTGAATCTTCCTTCGTCACAATCAAAAAATCCAATATGGCCGCCGCGGAAAATTGGAAATTTACGTATATACAAATGTAAATTTTTCTGAATTTTTTCATATTTTTTGAAGGCGAAAAGTTCTTTGTCATTTTTCTGAAAACTCAAAATGAAGAAAGATATTTAAGTCAACTAATCAGATTCAATAAATTTTAAACTGTCCTATCTTTTCTGATTTTCAGTTTTGTGAAAAGTGGCAGAGGACTTTTCGACTCGGGAAAATATGGAGAAATTTCCAGTGAATTTTCGTACGTGGTTTCTATCCCCACTCCTCGTAGGAGCGCGTTTATTGGTTCAATTTTAAACTAGAACATGTTTTTTGATTTTGAGTTTTATGAAAAATGGTAAAGGAAAAATTGTCTTAAAACTGTCACTGGAGAAATGATAATCCATAACGCTGAAATTATGAATTTACATCTCTTTAAAAATAAGTGCTAGAATTGCAACAACTAGAACTACTATAAAATTATAGTCAAATTTTCCCAAGTGGGCCACCAAAAACCGAAGTTTAAATTTTTACGTTGTTAGTGGCTTTTTTCGATAGCACAGAACAATATAAATACTCTCTGAAAATTGTTTGACGAAATTCGCTTTTTTGCAATAGTTATTAATTAACAAACTTTTGTTTAATCTTACAAATAGTTGAATTTTTGAAAAATGGTATTTTTTTTATTTTTCATGTATTTTTATTTATAAAAAATTTAATTTTCAATAAACAAATTCAAATATTTCATACTTCTCATATCGGTAGAATGAAAATTCAAAATACATTAGACGCGTAATTTATTAAGTTTTAATTTGGTGAAGAAAATTTTTTGTCCAATTCATAAAAAAAAAGTTGTGAATTTTTTTGTGTGAGCGCGCAAGCGCTTGAGTGTGTCCGAGTCATCTCGAGCGCGTTAGATCTAACGCGCTTCGTTCATTATTGAGGGCTATTATAAAAAATCTTGTTTTTTATATTAGTATTATTCATTATCAAATATTTGTAATGTCGTGATGGAGTAGATTATTACAAAGATACAGATTTTCATTAAAATCTTCATATGTTTTGAGAACTAAAAGAAAACACATTCAACAATAGCATGTTTGGACTTAAAAAACTATTTGCTGTACAACGTTGCTTGTATCATCGGAAAATATTTTACATTGAATTTTTTTCTAGTTGAATCGCTTAATAATTATAATGTTACAAAATCTTGAAACTTACGTTTTATTTACTTGAGTCATTAATTATTGTTTCTTCGATTCAAAAACAGCCATGAACCTATCAAGTGACATTCCAACATTTCCTCAGCCATTCAAAATCTCTCACAGTGTAAATTCAAACTAACCTCAAGTATTATATTACCAGACGATTCAATACAACCTTGAAACTCATATCCATCCAGCTAAATCTCTTCGACGTTTAAGACCTCAATAAAAATCAATGTAGATCCCTATAAATATCCTTCAAGATCCCTGTAAATCTTTTTCCATCACCTATCAACCTGACCAGATATAATTACACACAATGCATAATACAAACAACTATCCCAAATAAACAACAATAATATATGTAAATCGCAATCGCGCGAAATACGTCCCGGAAAATGACTATGCAAATCAGCGTCGATTCCGTCGTCCGTATATTTCACTCGGAATCGGCATCCCGAAGATCGGTATCTGTCTGCTAAATGGCTTTCCAGGGGGATCCGTCATTCTCGCACACCATAAGCGGCGGCGGCGTCACAGGTTTTCTGCGCTCTCGCCTCATTTAATTCATTCGATCCCCCCGCCCTTGAACGATTTCCTGCCGATTCCGGGCGCGAAGCCGAAATTCGCGGCTCGAAGGAAAAAAGGAGAAAACAAAAAGTTAATCGTACACCTGGCCGGAGTGGCGCGATATGATCGGCGATCAAATTACAACGGAATCGCGTCACCTCTTTCAGCTTTCGGAGTCGTTCCGCGGCCGCCGTTTTATCTGATCGGGCGCCGAAAGGACGAAGGCCGATCGGGTCTGAAAAAGGCCGCGAATCGGGGAATCGATGGCAAAAAATCGCCGGCTTTTGGGCCTGCAACGCGATCGCGCTGACGAGAGATTGGTTCTCCGTGATCAGGGCAGATTTCATGATCCACAGCAATAACTTCCCGTAAAAAAATTGTTGGCAGTAGCCAATATAAAGGAAGGTGAGGTTCAAGGGTTGAAATTTTTTCTGAAATTTGAAAAGATTTATTGTGAAAGTAAATGTTGAAACGAAAATTGAAGAACACTGCATATCAAACCTGGCATCAATAACAGTTAATTTTTTTAAATAACACTAATTTTCGACATTATTCTTCGACAGTGTTTACGATTCTAGAAACGAATCACTTCAAATGTTGTCTTTTTTGACAATTTATACTCGTAATTTATAACTGACGCTGTTATAATGACTTTAGTTTTTTATGACAGTGGAGTTTGTCCTGGATTGTTTGTAATTTCTTTTCATAAATTTTTCAAGTCTTAAAAATGGTATGAAACGTACCGAAACGTCGACTGACTATATTATAATAAATTTATTGACTATGGCTATCGAAAATTATGTGTTATTACTGAAATTTCACATCCAGTGACACCCAAAATCGTTTGAGTAAAATTTAAAAAAAAATTCACTTTCTACCAATCATATTTTGATGGTAAAATTTGGTGAAACATTGAATAATATTATGAAATTAAAAGTAATTACTGCATAATTAGTAAGATTAAATATGTAAATAAATTATATCCATACTTTTTGTTAAATAAAATTCGAAAATTAAATGCGTTAAACACTTAACGACGAAACAATATGTTTTTGGGAAATTTCCTATAACCTTGATTTTTTGTAAACATATGAATCTAAAATCAATTTCCAGACTTCGAATTAACTGCTATAGACCGTATATTTTAAATGTGCTCCAAAAAATCTAAATTCCATGTATTTCATTGTCTTCAACAGTATTTGCTCAAACTGAACAAACATACGCGTTTAATCTGATTTACTTCGTCACATATACAAGTCAATCATCGATCGAGTTAGTATCGTAAGGTTTCTTACACGTAATGGGCAGTGTTGCACGCCAAGTTCAACGAGGGTACACTGGAGTGTGATTCTGATTCCGTTACTCGAGGATTTTTTTTTTCAATCGAAATTTTTAATCAAAATAATAATTTATCATTTATCGTATGTGTTTTTGTGTTGAAAACCAGAGTTATCTATAATTTTTTTTTGCATAGAATGTGGAATTAATTAAATAAAGATACTTCGAGTTGCTTTCATAAGATATATATTTTTGTTATTATTTACAATGAAATTTTAACTATACAAACGAATTTTTTAATACGTACACATTAGTTTATTTGTGTATAAGCAAAATAAAAGATTTATAAATAAAATATAAAAATATCGTATTTGAGATCTTCTGTGAAAACTAAGACTCAAAAAAAATACAAAGTCTTTGACCAGCTTGAAACATCAAAATTATGCTTTCTTATTTAATGCTTCTTATTCTAATATTTATTTTAATATTACGCTTTCGTATTTTTTCTTTCATCACCTATACATTTTAACAACCATTTGCAAAAAACGTAAATTGCAACAAAAACTGCTCTGTAATAAACATAGTTTGCTGAAAACACTCTCATCGTTACATGAAGTCTGACGGACAATAAAATTGTATGGCTTCGTCTGTAAGTTAACTCCATGTAAATTTACAAGCTTTACAAAAGCCGTACGAAGAGTTACAGAACTAAATGTAGTAGAAGAAGAGCTTGACTGAGCCTGGAAATTTACACTTGCAGAAATGAAATCGGCTATTTCATGAAGAACTGATAGGTCGAACGGTGTGATAATGGACATTTTTGTGGATTATTTTTGCAACTTTTCGTCTTGTTTTCAAAATATTACTATTAAACCTTTGGGATAAATGTTATTTTTTAAGTAGGAAATTTTCATCGTTTTCCTAAAAAAAATTCAAATTGTATGTAGTATTATAATAATTGTAAGCAGTGTGATTTTAATTTTCAAAAATACGATAACAAATGCCTCTGTAAAGGACTCACTGGTAAACAAAACTGCCTTTAGCCCCTTAATGCATAATATACTATTTTGCAGGCCAGTATCATTGATAAAAGGTTGGAAAAAAATAAGATAACGAAATAGAAAACGTTTGTTCCTCATTTTTTTTTTCAGTTGTTGCAGCCCAGTTGGTTCCGAAGATCACGACGGTTTATTTATATGAAGGAGGAAGAACAAGATCCAGACTAACACAGTCCATCGATAATTTGACGGATTTTTGCGACAGAACTATCGTCATGGTACACGATGCTCCGGGTGGGTCCGAGTGACTCTCCCGAGCGGTGTAAACGTGGCCTTCGTGTATTTTATACGGTTCCATTGCGTGTGTGCGCATGTATAAGGGACTAGGTGGAATAACCCTCCGGCTTTCGTGAACATGGGACTCCCGCGGTATTCGAGATGCTTGTAGTTGTCCTCCGTGGCGCATCAAAGACGCCGCTCGAGGATATAAGGTTACCGTTCGCCATAGGCCGGTGCGACGGTTATTCCTCCTAATAGCTCGTATTCGTTCTTCAATGTTTTTGCTTCGTATCATCGTTGCAGGTAATGCTGATCCAATTGGTCTTCGGTTCAAAGTGTCGCGAGTTTCACTAACACTGTGCAACTAAATTTGGAGATCGTCACGGAAAAACGGCTATTGGACTCTTATCGAAAATTCGAGCTTATCCAGCACGAGTTGCAATGTCTTTTGATAATTTACTTTGAAATTGAAAAAAAATTGACTCTTTTTGAATAATAGTGTATTATGCATGGAGGGTCTAAAAGAAGTCTTTTTTACCTGCAAGACGAAAATTCAATACGAGCAGAAAAAAGACTGCTTTTAGCCCTTATCCAATCCTAATCAGTCGCATAGATATTGTTTTCAATCATTCCATACTGAAACCTTTTTTTATTAATTTGATCACTTGATAACCAGTTCGCAAAATTTTGCCACTAAAATTTTGACGATGATTACTGTGAAATATTTACCAAAATTTTTACCCAGTCGATATTGTTCGATCTGCGCATTATTCATTTCTTTGAATTATAATTTAAGTTTATGTAATTGAATCGAAAACTTTTTTTCATGTGACTGTTTAGGAGTTGAAATAAAATGTCTAAATTTCACAATAATTTCCTCATATTTCTTCAAAGGATTATTCCGTATTGCAGCCAAAATTGCAAATCAACGAGTGAATTATCAGGTATATACAGGGTGTCACAGGGTAAGTTGAGCAGCCGGAAAACTAAGAATCCTCGCAAAATTCTGAGACAAAAGTTCCCCAACCATTTTTCACAAAACTCAAAAATAAAAAAGTTATTCAAGTTTGAAATTTGACCAATAAACGCGCTCTTACGAGGAGTGGGGATAAAAACTACAGACCAAACTTCACCCAAATTTTCTGCATATTTTTCTGAGTAGAAAAGTCTTTTGCCGTTTTTCAAAAAACTCGAAATCAAAAAAGATATTCGAGTTAGAAGTTTCGACGAATCAAATTTCTCAGATTTCAAACTTCGATATCTTCTTTTATTTTGAGTTTTGTGAAAAGTGGCAAAGAACTTTTCAACTCCGGAAAATACGAAGAAAATTTGGGTGAAGTTGGGTCCGTGGTTTTTATCCCCACTCCTCGTAAGAGCGCGTTTATTTGTCAAATTTCACACTGGAATATCATTGTTGATTTTAAGTTTTGTGAAGAATGGCTAAGGAACTTTCGTCTTAGAATTTTGCGAGGATTCTTAGTTTTCCGGCTGCTCAACTTACCCTGTGACACCCTGTATATTTCTATTAGTGCGACTAATTCAGATAACTTCTGTTGTTTGCAATAATAAATTCGATATACTAAAATTGAAGAATAAAAAGTTTCGTTCGCCTTATTCGGAATTCGAAGACACTTTTCAATGTCAAAAACACTTTTTAAGGTGTTTTATGAAAATTCTAAGGCACTTTTTCACGTCTAAGTCACTTCTTTGAGTGATAAATGTAACAATTTAAGACAATCCTCGAAGTGTCTATTTTGAAATTAAAAGTATCTTTTCCGGAATTCTCAGAAATTTTCAAGTGTATAAGACACTTCTTCAACTGTCTTTTTCTAAGTTCCAAGATATTCAGAAATGCCCAAGATACTTCTTGAAATGCCTTATTTTAAATTCTAAGACACTCGAAAGTGTCTTGTTCGAAATGCTACGACATTTCAAAGTGTCTTATCTAGGATTAAAAGACACTATCGAATGCCAACAAAATTCATGAAGTGTCTCATTAGAATTTCTAAAACACTTTAGTGTTTTTTATACCGAATTATGAGACACTTTTTAATGTTCAAAACACGTTTGAAGGTGTTTTAAGAAAATTCTAAGACACTTTCAAACGTTTGACACACTAACTCTTAGAGTGATTTATTACAAATTTGCAGACACTTCCTAAAGTTTTTATTAAAATTCAAAGATCTTCTGAATTATCTTTTCTGGAACTGTCGTTGAATTGAATTGAATTGTCGTTGAAAATCCAAAGAGAACAAGACATTTCTAAGATACTTTACAAAACGTCTTACTCGAAAATCTAAGACACTCAGAAGCATCTCATTGGGAATTTTAAGACACTCTCGAATCTCTGACATACTTTGTAAAGTCTCTTTATTTGAAATTATAAGACACTCCAATGTGTCTTATTCGGAATTTGAAAACACTTTTGAATGTTTAAGACACTATTCGAGGTATTTTTTTTTTATTCGAAGACACTTTCAAACGTCTAAGATACTACTCAAAGTGATTTGTAAAAAATTTGAAGACAACCCTTGAAGTCTTATTTTGAATTTAAAGTCCTTGAAAAGTGTCCTTTCTGGAACTCTAATACAACAACTGTCTAAGATACTTTTTAAAGTGTTTTTTGAACATTTTCAAGATATTTTGAATTTTAAAGACACTTTTCAAAGTATCTTATTTCAACTTCGAAGACACTCCAATGTGTTTTATTCGGAATTCTGAGACACTTTTTAATGTCAAAAACATTATCCATAACGAATGTCATCGATTTTTCTCAAGTATAATGTCATTGGGAAGGGAGCGCATTTCCTCCATCGTGCCCCGGGCTCCAAAATGTCTTGCTACGCCACTGCAAAGGACCTCCAATAGTCTCAATGGAGAACTTTTAAAGATTTTGTGAGACAGGTCATAGACCCGCGCATTCTCCTTTTTCTCCTGTGAACCTGATTATGTCTTACCGGAGTTAACATGACAATTTGCTGTCATTGATAATTACGATTTTTTCTATTATTTGTCCTTCTAAAATCCTCCAATTTCTCCCTTCATCCTCGTTGTGCCCTCTTAACAGAATCAATTGATCACGAAAGGAGTATTTATTTTGTGACTCGGGATCAGACTACTACATTATTTTGGAATAATAGTTAATTAATAATCTATATACCCACACGCCTAAGTCCCTAGTAAGAACTTAAAATTAAAAAATTTAACATTTTTAATTCCACATTTTCATAGTATAACAGCAAATGTTGTAAAAATGACAAGTGTCTCAATAAAAATTTTACTCCTCCTCTGTCCTCCTCTGAAGAAAACTGCAGACCCGCCACCACGAGGCGTGCATAGGGCCCCGTGAGGAGGAGTCCTGCGCGATTGACACGAGATGTTGCCGAGTGATTAAGTCAATCACGAAACGGTCTTCGTACCTCCCCGTGCCCATGGATAATGAGAGCACGCCGAGCTCGTTAAGCCAACCTACGCGGTTCGCGCGATTCTTTCCCTGGGCCCCATTCGTTCGCTCGCGGGGCCCCGTTTGTCCTGGGCTCCGTCACAGCGGCCTCCTCTCCGACAGCCAATAAACTGATTGCTTCCGCCACTTTATCCGTGCGATTCATTTTCTCGTTTTTTTCCCCCTCGTGATCGACAAAAGAAACCGTCTTCTCGCGCATTTCACGCATTCCGCGGAAATTCCTCGTATAGTTCAGCCGGGAAAAAATGCTTCCCTCACTTGTTTTTTTATTTTTTTCTCTTTTTTTCGCCCTTTTCGCTTTTTCTTGGCGAGACGTATGGGACGGAGTGAAGTATTCTTCTGTCTTCGAGAAAAGGGCGAGCCGGCATTTCTCTCTTGTGAGGAGCGGAAAATTATAAATAATGACGTGTTCTTAAGCGTTTGTCGGGAGGGCGAAGGGGAGGAGGGGAAGGTTAAGGTAGCTTTGAAAAGATCCGTGGAAGAAGTTGGAGGAAATCTGGAGAAAATGATAATGTTGGCGCCGCTGGCTAGAATTAGCAAGCGTTTAAATGTTTTTCGCGGTCTGAGATTTTCGGGAGAGTGGGATCAAATTTTGTTTGATTATTTGATGTTAAGTGGAGTATAGGTGATTTAAGACCGTTGTGTAAGTTTTGATAATTATCTTGTATATTAAACAAATTATCCAAAAATAACAAAAATTATTTTTATATTATATAAGTTTGACTTTTTTAAGCAGCAGATCACTTACACTTTAAATCGAGTGTATAGTTACCGAATTCATCGTAAGCGTAAATTAATTAGTAATCGATATGTATAGTTACCGAATAAACTTTTAAGAAATTAACTTAAGGCAAATATATTTGATCGTCTTTTTGTAACGCAATTTACATGTATTATAAAAGTTTTATCATTACGTAAAAATTTTATTTCATACTTATATTTTTTTATAATTTATAATTTTTTGAAATTTGATTATAATATGAAAATTTTTTGTTGAATTTTTTATAAATATTGATTTATTGGAATATTTCATTAAAATTTTTGTTTTTTAATATTATTATAATAATAAATCATATATATTGATTATGATAATTATTCAAAATTAATAATTATGAATTGGATATTATAATTCATTATTATTATGATTATTATTATTAATTTTTTGATTATAATAATAATTATAATAATAATAATAGAATTATTATGATCTTATTTCAATTACCTTGATTACTATAATAGGAAAACAATTTCATCAATAAAAGAAATTCTATTAATTATGTACATCATTAGTTATAAATATTTATTATATAATTTATTTTTTAAAATTACACCAAAAGAATTATTATTTTTTTTTTAATTATTATTTTTATAATTTCCCGATAATATGAAAATTTTTTGTTATTATTTTATAAAAATCGATATTATTAGAGCATTGTTTTTTAAGATAGGTAAATATATGTAAACCTACTTTTCCCTTTGTATCAGTGAAATTTTATTGAACTGTAATGGAAAATTTTTTATTTTTTCATTAGTTATTACAAGTTGCTTTTTACTTGCAATAACTGATTTTTTGGTTATACAATAATGTTTAGTTGAACTTAATAATAAGTCGACTTTCTAAATGATTAAGAATTCGCTTATGAATAGTATGATATTAATCATTTTATAGTTGAATGTCAATTTTTAACAAATGTACGATCATGATTTAAAAGGAGAAGATTTTACTAATTCGTAATTTTTCACTTATTATGTAATTTTTTACTAATTTAGTCTAAGAGACTAGAGATTTTGAAATTTTTTTTATGAAGCTAAAAATAATGAAGAAATAGTCAAATGGTTGACATGTTTCTAGAAATCAATGCAATAATGAAAATCACGAATTAAAAAAAGAAAAAAAAGTTTATGGATTTTTTTAGAAGCAAATAAGTGCTGCAATAAAAGAAAATTCAATCATTTACGAATTTTTCACTGAAACTATCCTTTTCTTTACTACATAATCAACAACATAGTCAGTAAAAACAATACAAAATCTTTTTTTTTTAATGAAACTCATAATAAACAAATATGATATATAATGGAAAATCGCTACACACGAGTAGCAGATTCTGAAGTTCATTGATTCACAGATCGAATAGTATTAAACTACTTATAGGCATTTATTGACGAAACTTTATTGAAAATTTCCTTTTTTTCCTTGATATTTATTGTAATCGCTTTACTTTTATGTTCAGAGGATTCGGATTTTAGTGTTTTGACATTGTTTAGTGTTGTGAAATTAAAACAAAAAAAAATTACAATAATTCATAATACCTTTGTATGGATTTCTTCAGATGTATATGTATATCAAGAAGAAAAATTTTCAACGTAGAGTATTTCAATGAATCTGAAATGAACTTTTTAAAAAGATTTTTCTCAACTTTTATAACTACTTCGGTGCAGTGAATTTCCGAAAAGGAAAAAAAAGGAAAAATACTCTGACTAAATGAGAATTTTTCTATTTTATCTTTTGTATTTTGATAAAGACAAAAATGTAAGTACGTTAAATTGAAACACAATCAATGACTATTCAAACTACAATCAAAAAATGCTTTCTTGAATAACTGATGATTCTGAAATAAAGACACGTGTAATTTATATATAATTCAAAATCACCATACACCATATTTTGGAATTATCATAAAAAACAATTAATGCAATGAAATATAAAATTATGTCATAAAGTGCAGGCACAAACATCATATTTTCATCCTTTTCTCTGCAGTATGCAGTATAATTCATTTTTTAAAACTAGTTTTGTAATGGTTGAAAAAACAACTTTATTCTATGAATACAATGCAAAATTGAACCTTTTATTGAATGACTTTTAATCAGTGAATGAAGGTAAAAATTTTGTTTGTAACAGTTGAAACTATGCCTTCTGCGAATGTTTCGAGTAGACACTATAAATACAATCGAGCGTCGTATCACCGGATAATCGCAGCATCCGGTGCGACGCTCATTATCGCTATTCAAAATCGCCTCGTTGTCAATGTTGAACTTTTAATCGGACACAAAGTAGTTACGTTACAGAGTTTACATCAGCGAACTGTAATACTTCTCTGAAGCGATCATTGTATTCGGTCGGTATTATCACGAGAACAATGGCAATGGCATACCCAGAAACTTTTATTCCACTCAGACGTTCGTTTCTCTAATTAATTTCGATACGTTCCGTTCGTTACGGTTATGTTCACATTTAAAAGAATCCTCGAATAGTAAAGTGTTCAAGCTTCACAATGTAGAACAAAAAATATTTATTGATATTGTTATTTTTTTTTAATTCAAAATAAATGTTGAAGTATAAAAAAAACTAAATGGCTTTCAAATTTCCATTTCCGATAATAGATATCTTCAAACAAGTTTTGAAAATTATGCAAAGGTATGCTCATTAGAAAAAAAATAAATCGAAAAAATGAAAAGTATATTCAATTAGATACAGAAAACATAACAAATGGTTTCATGTAAGCTTTTAGAACTTATCGATATTTAACATTTATGATTTAACTAACTTAAAATAATAAAATCTCATTTTCGAAAAAATTCTTTTTTATAAAAAACTGCACTTTAAATGTTTGGCTATAATAGCGCCGAAAAATGAATTTGAATAATAAAATTGTTTCTACTCAGTGATAAATAAAAAGTAAAATTGGAATAAACATGAATAAAATATTTATTATAAAAAAAAAACATCGAATCTTGAAGCATTTAATTATGAAAATCTGTATAGAAAAATTCATAAAAATTTTCAAAAATCTTTCGGATCATACAATTACTGAAAGTTTGATTCGTGGTTATTATTCTTACTTGTCAAAAAGGGCATTTATTGTTAAGAATTTAAACTTAAATAACTTTTTTAATTCAAAGTTTTGTAAAAAATGGCAAAAGAAAAATTATCTTTTCAGAAATGCTGTGTCTGTGGGACACCCTGCATAATATTATAAAAAAATGCCTTCTTATAGCTATCTGAAGTAAAAATATCATGTCTTCATAAGATTGGGAATTATTTAAAAATAAATCGACGTGATGAAATCGGATAAAGGATTTCACAGATTTTCATTTAATAGCAGAAACGAAAGGCGGTTTTGACTTTGAATAGAAACAAATGAACAGCGAAGTTGCCTGGTAAACAGTAGGGATAGGAGATACTATTGGCTTCTCTCTCGCTAAACGACAGCTATAATAAGTTAATAAGCGAGAAAAGAACACAATGCAATATTGCACGTCCCTACATAACAGCATTGCCATAGTTACCATAAAAATGAAATATCGATACGTCGATACCACTAATAAAAGTACCGGATACCGATAGTATCGACGAGTAGAGTATCGGCATCGAGTATCGAAGTATCGAGTACCGGGTACCCGATACTCAAATCACTCAAACTATCGAGTAGCGAGGCTCCATTCACTTCAATGTCCACCCAGCTTTCGCTCAGGCCCTTCAGGCCCTTGAGCTGTGATTGGCTGTGTGTGGGATAGACTTTGCGCGGCAAATTTAAATACAGTGCAGAAGCATACGAGGGAATCAATACCAGCGCCGCTTGAACGAAGGGTCCCGCAACATAAGTTAGGTGACTCATGGCTGGCCCACGGTGTGCGAGAAAGATTACCCAGTCTAGAAAAGGTTAGAGAATGCCCCCACCATACCCCCACATGCGCGAGGAACATACCTTGTTCTTTATACCATGAGGCGACTAAACGGGCCAAGCCAGGGCTCATACATGACCATATTAATTTGATGTCTATACACAGCGCTTCGCGTGTTCAAAAGTACAAGTATTTTTGGCTGGGCTGTATATCTCTAGATAGTGATTTTCAGCGCTCTGTGGTCAAAAGTACAAGCTTTTTTGCTGAAAGATATACCTGTACAGTGCGTCCGCCGTTATACCATACACTATTTTATTTCTGAATTCGAGCTTTTCCACGAAAGGAAAAAGGTTTTAAATGCAACTATTCAGCAGA
>JAPYZL010093167.1:0-19149 GCA_030522825.1 Platygaster orseoliae
TTACTCCCATTCAGTTCTCTCATTTACTAGTGATTTAATTGGAAAAGGACTTATTTGACTGAGGTAATTTTGCGTTCTTTTTAATTGTTCTTTTGAGTTGTATTTTATTATTTTATGAATTTTATTATTACGTTCATTCGGGGTTGATCAAAATGTGTTTCATTTGGATTTTGACTCAGCAGATATTTATTTGTTGTCTATACTTATTCACAAATGTCTGAGATCCGCGTGACATGCATTTATATGGATATATTTTCCGTGACGATTACCTTTGTCGGATTGATATGATTGTAAGTTAATTGACATGACATTGATATCTTTAAAAAGATCTGATTTTGATTTATATTGTTTGGAATAATTTATGGATTATAATGAGTAGAAAGCTTGAATAAACGACAATGATCTGTTTTATACTTCTTTCTTTTTTGGCTCCGAGAAATCTCTTTATTTATTTTCAAGAGAAAATCCTGAAAACTTTGGATGTTTGAAAAGCATCAGGAAATGTAAGATATTTTATTATTTTCTATTAAACGAGTACGATTCTCACATAAGTCCTCATAAATCTATATATATTTTAATTTTCTTTGAATATTAGCTTTGAGGCGTACGATTTTCTTCAAAATCAAAATTCGACCACAATAATTAGATTCATAAACTCTATTTGTAGAATGGACAAATAAAATGTGTTGATTTGTTTATATATCTATAAATTTATAAAATAATGAATTTATTTCTTCATTATATTATAATTAATTTTGTTTTAGTTTTTGCTGTATGTCGAGCTGAAATTTTTGAAAAATCTCAAATCTTAAATAAATTCCCCAATTTTCTTGAAGAACAAGCCCACATATATACAATTTAGTTGGCATTTCAGTAAAATGTGTGTATTTCTAATACTCACTTAACTGTAAATAAAGCATAATATTCTTTCTAAGAAGAAAATTCGCATTAGTTCTGTAAATTGGTAATAAAAAAAAGTGAAAAATGAACAGTTACTGTCCAAAATAAAAAAAATATATAAAAGTTCTTGTATCATTGCCGAGAATTGAATATAATATTTCGTAAAGGCGTATGAAACTATAGGTGTTATATCATAAATTTTCTTAAACTTTTCAAAAACCGAGAATCTGCATGAATAGCTTTATATTTTAAAGAAAACAGCCATGAAATCAGGTTTTTTATTAAAAAAAAAATTTTTTTTGAAACGCAAAAATAATGGAGTAATTCCTAAATCCCTACAGATTTAGTAGCTACTGTGAATCGAACAGAATCATCTGTAAAAACCGAAAATCGACATAGTTCTTTTGCTTTTTTTGAAGAAACAGACCTACAATCGTACAAGGTAATCGAAATTCTAGCAAAATATATTGATTCTCAGATTTTGTGCCTATGGAACAAACAGAATCCTCTGTAGAAGTAAAAATCTGCCACGTTTCCATTTTTTGTGTCAACTTTTTATCTACTTACTTTCCTTAAAAAACAGTCTTTGAAAGGAATGATTTTCCGATTCTTCGCTATTATGTAATTCAGCGAAATACTCTTCATATACCCTAAATTTACATTTACTGCAAAAGTTCCTGAAGAAACAAGCTCAAAAATGTACGATTTCATCGAAATTTCGAAAAGATTTTTCATTCTCAAATTTTTACTGTTACACAAGCACAGTTTCTTGTAAAAGCAAAAAAGTTCTTCTACAAAAACCGCATAAATTTTCGGAATTCTGCTATAAAACAAACATAATCTTTTGAGAAATCACATAACTTTTCTCTGGTCTCCTCAATTGCTTGGATGAAATTGCCGAGAAATACATAAACTACTCTCTATAAAGTATCGAAAAAATGCATAAAACCTCGTATTTTTACTGCAAAACGAGTGAAAATGCTCTGCTCGCTCAGAACGAACTACGAAGTTGACGTTGACCCTTGGGGCCGTTCCTTTTATGCGCTTATCTAGGCTAACCCGGAAGAAATGGAGGGAGCAAGAAACGAAGAGCGTGATAGGGAATGGCCTCGGCGTCTTGGTTCTAGCCGTTGCGTTTGAAAGAGTTCGTGTACAATGAAAGAGGTTCCACGTTGTCTCGCAGTGAGTACAATGGCTGCTTTCCCGCAAGGGATACGCTGGTCAAAGGGAGAATAGGGTCCCGGGTTGAGTTGGTGGATTTTCGAAGGGGAAAGGGGAAACTTACTGTAGCCTTCATCTAATTACAGTGCTTCGAGTTTCACCGTATCTTATTTTTGAAAAAGTTTTTTTCTTCTCCATCCTCTATAGAATTTCCATGATTTAATATTTATGTGGTCGTTCTTATATAATTTTGCAAATAAAGAAGTTGAATTATTATTTGTAATCAAGTTTTTCCAAATTGTTGCAATTCAGAAAGCATAAATTTCATTTTTCTCGATTTTCGATACGGAACTTAATTATTTAAGATATACGATAAATTTTTATATTTTCCTTGCAGTAAAATGATTCATTATTTCTGAGGCACGAAAATTTTATACTTCCAAGACTCTACTCTGCCTAGGGAACTGTTATTTACAAACATGAAACATCACCCTATTTTCACTGCCACAAAAATGTCGTATTTTTCCTGCACGAAGACAACCCATGCAGACCCAAACCGAAGACTTTCTCCTCACGTCCACAAAAATCGCTGCCCAAAAACGCCACTCCTCGAAATCCTCGAGAAATTTATAGATTCACGGAATAAAAAGAAGTGGATTCTTTTTTCACCACATAAAAAGAAGCTCTGCCCTTCGACCCTTTGTCGCTCACATTCCCCTCCCCCCCCCTTTACTATGCCTGTCCTCCTCATTCTCCTGTATACGAAGATCTACGACCCTAAAAATACCGGCTACGCGATCTGTAGATGAAAATCTCTTATCCCGGACCCGAAATGAAGTGGAAAAATTCTGTAGGGAATTCGTTAATGATTTTTTATAATTTTCAATAATTTATTGTAATGTCAAAATGTGTTTATTACTTTTTCATGATTTTTACAACTAATTAATATTTCTGATGAATGCTTTTTTTACACCTTGATTTTCTACGAATGCTTCAAATTTCTCTTCTTTTTTACGATATTTTACATTTTCTCTCAACTTTTTGTGTATTTATATGATTTTACAGTTGTGATTTACAATTATCGATTGGTTCCAAACGAATTCTTATCGTTTGACGTAGTTTTTCATAGACTTTTATTACCCTTCCTATTAAATTTGTAATATTCGTTCCCTAGTATGATTAACTAGAACTTTATATGATTTGCTACAGTTTTCAATACCTTTATCTGTTTTAACATTTTTTTAATCAATGATTTTGTAAAATCTTTTCTTTCCTTCAAATTCAAAATATTCTTACATATTCATTGATTTATAAATGTCAAAAATCAATTCCTCCTTTATTCAATCATTTTGTATCACTTTTTATCATTTGTCATAGATTCTAATGATTCCGTACATTTCACAGATTGTTTTGCACTATAAATTATAGGTCTTACAAATCAATAAACACTTTTTTTCTCTTATTTCCCAACAACTCTAGTTTTTTTATAATTTTTTAGTTTTCTTGAATTAAGATAATAATTCTGATATAATGCAACATATGACATGTCGAAAGTAAAATTTTAAAAATGTAAATGATTTTTTCGATTCTGAAAAATGGTGAACACTTTGAAAAACGAAAAAAAGTGAAACACACGATATTGAATTTGATGTAACATTTTTGACGAGATATTTAAATTTTAAACTCGACACAGTTTTTTTAAAAAATTTCATTGGAAGATTTTATAGTAAATAAAATAATAATTTTCATACAGAATAAAAAATTCTGTAATATTATACAGAATTACTTTATAAATATAATTATTTCATAAAATAAAATAAGAATAAAAAAAAATTAACCATTATAACCAAGGATGGGAGCCGATTACATTTTGCTCATTTTCACATCGCAAAAAAACTATCTTAATTTAGTCGCAGAACTGTAAAAATTTGTGGATATATGTATTTTTACCTCTACTTTTCAGGATTACAGCCAAAATGTATCGATTACAGGGTGGATTACACCTTGATTACAGAAAAACCAGCTTTAAATTACAAACTTATGTAATCACTGTAATCACACTGTGATCAAGGTGTAATCCACCCTGTAATCGATACATTTTGGCTGTAATCCTGAAAAGTAGAGGTAAAAATACATATGTCCACAAATTTTTACGGTTCTGCGACTAAATTAGGATAGTTTTTTTGCGATGTGAAAATGAGCAAAATGTAATCGGCTCCCAACCCTGATTATAACTATAATTAAATAATGAATAAAATAAATGAATCATAAATAATAAAAAATTATATACTAATGAATAAAAAATAAAAATAATAAGTTTGTTTACTAAATTAGTCACTTATTCACAAAAAGTTATACTCTAAAAAATTCAATCCAATATATGTTGCAAAGTCATTCAAGATACGTTTATTTTTTTTGTACAAAAAGTATTTATAAAGCTAAAAAGTGAAAACCGAAAGATAATTGAGAGAGTTGAATAATAAAACAACAGTTTCTAAAATAACTAGATTACAACCACGATTAAAAAAGAAAATATTAACAAATTTACAGATTCAGAATAAAGCACTACAAGAAACAATCAGTACTGTTTTTTAGAAAAGGTGTTTACATTGCTTACTTTCGCACTGAAACTTAGTTAAAGAACTTAAGAAAAGTTCAACGTAAAAAACAAAACGAGGTAAATTAAACAACACTCCTATTTCCATGTAATTATTTTGTAATCAGTGTAATCGGGTTCGACTTCATTTTTCCGCCTTTTTTTTAAAAGGAAGGAAATTATCTCGTGGAAGTGGATTTTTCGCAAGTATAAAGTAAGGTCGCTGGTGGAAAGTGCGCCAAGAACACACTCGAGGAACTCAGCTCCGCGCCACTTTCCGGCGCTCGCTCTATTGTGATTTACGCGCGATATGAGGGAGACTGCTGTACGTGTTTCGTGGGCGACGTGCATGCATGTGAGAGGTGAGTTTAAGCGTAGATCCCCCGATTCCGTGCCGAGCAACGGCCGCAATCGTCCACAACGAGATTACAAAGGATCGGACGAATCCCAGGCTCTTTGTGTCGCAAGCCAAAATCACCTTCACGACCCCATGCCTGATTTTGGATTTGTCACGATAATTGGGAGCTGAGTATTCAAAAGGTGCAACTAGCCATCTCAATAAACATTATATTCTGATGGAATAAAGTATTTAGTAAAAGATTTTACGTAAAGGTTTCAGATTTGTTTGTTTTTTTTATAAGAAGGAGGGTATTTGGGATAAAAGTGAAATGAAAATTCAATATGCGTTATGGTTTTTGTGCTATACTGTTTTGGAGAAGTGGAATTGTAATTTTTTATAGTGAATTATTTTAAATAAGTTGTATTAATATTTCAAAAAATATGACACATATCAAGATTGAACACTATAGAAATCCTTTATTTAATAAGAGAATACTTTGACTTAATTTTTTGGATTGCCTTGGAATTTTTGTAGATAGTGGTATATTGACAGTTCCAAGTTAAATATAAAAAAAGTTGTCCACAATTTTACATGTCTGGAAGCCTTAAACAATTTTTATGGCTAATTAATTTATTTCCGTCTGTAGAGAAATTTTATCAATTTTAACAAAATCCAACAAATTTTTCAAACTTTGATAGTTTTATGCAGATATGAAAGTTTTTACAGTTACATAACAAAGAACGTCACAATATTCTTGACAATTCTGAAAACTTGCTTACCTTTCAAATACCTTAGAGAGTTTAGATTTTCGACAAAATAGTAACAGTTATAATTTGTGTTTCAAACAAATTAAAATAATTCCGACATTTTTCAAAGCTGACAAAAATTCAACAGTCTGCACAGTCAAGAAATTTAAAAAAATTTATGCAAAAACTTAAAAATATTACGTTTTCAACATTTTTCAAACAATTTTTACATTTTGACGGTATTTAGTCCTTGCAGTAATTTTCACAATGTTTCCTGATGCCAAAACTTTACAACTGCTATAAATCGTTTAAGTATTCAGGCTGTCAAAAACTGTTTTAGATTTTTTTTAATAAATCTCAAAACATTATTATAAAACTGTATAAAGTCGCCAAAGACGTTCTTTATTCAGGAAATGTCTTTGACCCTACCAAAAGTAGAGCAAAGTCCCCAAATTACTTCTTACGATACCAAGAAAAATAATTTCTTCCTATGTAATGTATGTCCGAATTTCCTGGGTGTCAATTCCTTGAAATCTCACCCCCTTTTATCCGAAATCTCGGCCCCATCACACGCACGAGACAATCCATTGTCCATTACCCAAATGCTTTTACGAACTCGATACCCTCTGGATTTTCCGGCTTTCGAAAAGGGTCGATGTTGCACGACGCAAAATTCGCTGTGCGAAGGAAAAACTCCCATAAAATACTATTGTGTGAAACATTGTTGAAAACGTGTTTTGAAATATTTAGTTTTACAAGAATTATTCACAAAGTTGGAAAATATAACATCAGTTGTACCTACTTAATTATTTTCATGCATGTATTTATATTGAACAACGCTAATAAAAGTTTGAAAAATGTATCGATGATTGAATTTACTAATCTGCATTATTATAAACGCCGGCGTTTTTCGGACAAAAATACAAGATCCCACAATTTTAGTATTTCACCTAGAATTAATTTTTTTAGCATAAACTGCACTTCCGAATTTTTTCATATATTTCAATAATTAATATTGAGAAAGAACCAATGGACTATTGCATTCGAAATTTGGTGTAATTTGAACGACCTCTACTAAAATAGTTCGTGGAAAGAAATGTTCTCTAATGAAAAAAAATTGTCTGATAAATACGAAAATCGACAGCATATTTACTGTTAATAAACATTTCTCTCTCTGTAGGACACTTTTCCCTAAAAACTTACATCAAAATTCGCGATCGAAATCATTCCTCACGCTGGCCGAAACAGCCCCCTCCGTGCATTATCAATCTTTTGATAATACCTCCGTCCCACCCATGATAAACCACCCTTGGGCGTTAACGCTCCTGATACAAGGTAAAATATGGTCCGGCAATACACGTCCGAGCCCGGGTAGCAAGAAGATGGCACGCCAGCGTGGTCCCTGGGCAAGAATAAAAGAGGAGAGGCGTATGACAGAATTGCGGTCTGGGTAAAGAGGGTGCGCGCCCTCTTTCATACCTTAGAAGGTCCCTCGATAGATCCCGACTCAAGTTCTCTTCCCTTTTTCGACCCTCCTCACCTCCCCCGCCCTCTTGAAACCACGCTGGCCTTTGCCTCGCATCTCCTCCTCGACTTAAGTCTCTTAGATTGGGTTTTTGCCTTGTCTAGCCTCCATCCTTTTCCCCCTTTTCCTTGTCCTTCTCTCTACATCGTTCTCTCTCTTTCTCTCCCTTTTTCAACCCCCTTTCTCACCCTCGCACGGGCTGCAAAAGCGTCGGAACTTACGTGGCAGAGGGGGATGGGGGAGGTTGGAATAATAGGAAAGGAGAGTTCGGACCAATTTATTAATTTTGAGGGAAGGGGAGGGTTCATTTGCCTTGACATTCAGCGCTTTGGAGATTAGGAGGCTGGTGAATGTGGGGGCTAGGAAAAACAGAAAAATGAGGATTTTGTGAATTTGAGAAGTTTTTGTTGATTGGGAATTCCGAAGATAAGATTAGTAAGTGGTTACAGATTGAGAGGGGTTAAGAAACATATACTACAGAAGTAGTGAGAATTAAGGAATTTTATCGAAATGAAACTTCTTATGGTAACTTGTATATGGAAGAGGAGAGGGGAAGGATTTGGGTTTTGAGAAAAGAGATAAGTTGAAATTCGGTAATTCAATGATGTGTGGAGCAATTTTTGACGCTCAATACTACTTACTACCTGATTGTTCATTCAACAAAAATAAGTATACATATATTGTGTAATATATTATAATATTGAGAATAACAAAAACAAGTTTTTTTTTCAATTTGTAAGATTGTAATTGTTGTCACATGACATCTGTATCAATAATCAACTTTTGAATTTTATCGCACTGCATTATCTCACAAGAGCATTTATGTTAATTAACTATTAATTTATTAAGCAAAGAAGTTCTACATCTAAAGTATCGTCAAAACAGCTTCTGACTTTTATTTCTGAATAATTTGTTAGCTATAGCTATAAAAGATTCGTTCTTAGAGTCATTTTTAAATTTCTTCAAGAATGAAGAATACACATCGTTTTCATGTTTCTTTTGAAATTTTGATAAATTACGAGTTTTAACAATCAGTGAGTTATGTTTTAAATAATTTTACGTGCAAAAAAAATTGTTTTTTTAACTTGTGTAACTTATATATTTGTATATCGTACATCTTTATTTAACTGTATTTAACTCAACTTTATCATTACATTTTCATTTCCACTGTTATTTTCGTTTAATTAGTTCTATTTTATTTCAATAAGGAACTTAAATCTTTCAGTTACATTTTCGAAGAAAAATATCTTTTTAATTTATGTTTATGAAAATTTAGACAACTGTTTCATTTTTTACTTATCTTCAGCTCGTCATTTTTATAAAATTTTCTGGTTTACAAAGTTGGTGTATCTTTTTAATTTTTTTATTTCTTGTTCCTTATAGTCAATGAGTAATCAAAATTCCTATGATTATTATCAGGGCAACCAAAAATATTTATTTAAATAAATATATTTAAATAAATATTTCGTCAGTTTTTGGTGGAACAAAAATACTTTTCCACTTTTAGGTTTTTCGTAAATATTTTAACGTTTTTCATTTTTATTCCCAAATATTTTCAATAATTTTTGAACATAAAATATATTTAATTTTTATGCATGATTCACCATTTTCTTTTATGTAATTTGCATGTGATTCTAATTTTCATTCAATTTGCATTTACTTATGTGCAAATTAAATCAAAAGTTGAAGCTTAAAAAATTATAATAAAAATTTGAAAAATGCAAATTAAATAAAAAAAATTCAATTAAATTGAGAAAAAAATTAATTAAAAATGCAATTCATTTACAGTGAACTTAAGTCTTCTTTTTCTTTAAATTAATTAGATTCATTTTATTTTCTTTGATTTGCAGTTTAAAAATTACTAAGAAATTATTCGACATGTCACATGTTTACAGACACATAATCTGTTTACGTTTCAATATAAATAATCAATTGAAACATTATGCTATTCGAATTATAAGTCGAGGAAAACTTAGCATAACATATAGTCATATTCTGCAACAACTTTGATTATGAGCCGAAAACGTAAACAAACATACAAAAAACAAAAAAATTTGCTTGCATTTTATCATAAATATTTCTTGCATATCATTAATATTTCCCTGTTTTTTCATGTAAAAATAAATAAATATTTTGCATTTTATCGTAAGTATTTTTGGTTGCCCTGATAATTATGTATATATAGATATATTTTGCATTCGTGTGCAAAGATGTTTTAGTTTAACTTTCTAAAGGATTCACTGTTTTAGTTTATACTAGCATTAATGATAAGCATTGGATTTTTTTTAAAGAATCTGTATGTTTAACGTAAGTGAGAGAAGAATTGTATTCAATAATTAATGCAAAAGTTAAAGACTGTATGAATAATTATGCATTTTAGTTTTTTGGAAAATGAAAAATAAATGCCAAACGCTTGGGAAAAAGTAATAATGTTAATAATAAAACAAAAATCATTAAAAGTAATAAATTGTTCAGAAAAATTGTTAATTGTTTAGAAACAATTTGGTATTGAAAATTCGTTAGATGATTAAGTGAATATTGATATATTTTAGATTCACGTGCAAAGATGTTGTGAATTAACTTTCTTAGGGATGTACTGTTTCAATTTAATATTAACAAAAATGATAAGCATTGTATATTCATGAATAAATTTGTATTTTCGTCGTTAGTAAAAGAAGAATTCTATCTGAAAATTAATGGAAATGTTTAAAACTCTAACAATAACTATATATTCCATTTTGAAAAAGAGGATAAAGTAAATGCCAAGAGCTTTGTAAAATGTAACAATGAGATATTCTTAACATGAAAATGAGGTCCATAACGATTTTTAAAAATAGAACATTGTAAGTAATATTTCGTTTCATAAATATTTTATCAGCATCGAAGCCACCTTTACACGTTCCACGATATGAAAATTTTCGATCGACGCCACTGCCCAGCTACCCTCTTCTGCTGCTTTACCTCGAATCGCCCGGGGCAAAAAACCTGCCAGCCTGTGCGAGGGGTAAAAGCACAAAGGGGACGAAGAACTTCGGGGGAGGTCGGAGAAAGGGGGCAAGGGTTGGGGGTGGTTGGCTCAGCCGTTGGATGTAGGTGGTATAGATAGTGTGGCGCTATTTTTCAGGGTTTCAGTGAGGTAGCTACCGATTTCTTGCGACCTCGAGGAAACCGTACGACATCGCAGATAAATTCGCCCGAGCGCGCCAGTTCCCGACATGTGCGCACCCCTTCGCGTGACTTGACGGGTCTGTCTTGCGACTTTTCGGGATGGCTTTTTTGGGGGAAAATAGGGAAAGGGGATGATAATGGGGTTTCAAGGGGACTTGGCGGATGGGGTTGAGGGTGACATTGGTGTTTGAAGAGGATATGTGGGCTTATTCTGGAAATCAGGAATTGCCAGTGACTTGAATGGTCACTTTTTTTAGGCGTAGTGTTGAAAATTGAAAATATAGCTCTGAGTGTTCAGTTATTGATTAATTATTCATTCACATCATTACTTACAAAGTATAACAAAATAGAAAATTTTCATTTGTAACCTAATTATTTTGATATCTTCTTTTTAATTTTTTTCAGTTTCAAAGAATTCTGTATGACAGTATTACACATCCCCCACTGTCGGCATCATGATGGTCATTCGCCACTCTTTCATCGCGCCCCGTAAAATCCGTATTTCTGGACCCGGCGTCAACGGCAGTCGCGATCAATGGTGGGGTCGCGTTGGAGGTACAAAACCACGGCAAAACATGTTTCTCGGCAGCGCACTCGGTCGGGAATGAAAGCGAAGAAAAAGACGAGCGAGTCATATATACCTCTGGTAAGCAAGTAACATGGTGCGCAGCGGATTCACCCGAGGGGTTGATACAAAACGATATTTTTCAACGTCGTATACGAGCACAGAAAGCCTTCGTCCACCCTCGCACCCGGGCATCGCTTCCCTCGAACGCGATCATAGACTCGCTCGATCCACGACAACCAGTTGACCCTCGTCACTTTTTTCCACGATTATTACACTCCAATGTTCGGCATCTTTTTTATCACTCATACCGATTGTTCGGCGTTATGAATAGTCCAAAAATGGCATGGTGATTTTTTTATCCCCGATACATGATTTTGTTTAAAAAAGAAAGTACGTATATTATTGGAAGTGGTCTTCATTAAAAGTTTAATCAGATCCTTAACTTTGAAATCGGTTTAAAATAGTGTTAAAACTGATGTTAATTTTTTCAGATTTTCTTTTTATCGTTAATTTGTGCATCAGCACTTTGAAAAAAAATGATCATATGTCTTAATTTTTTTTTATTTTTAGTTAGAATGGTGAAATTTCGAATTCAGACTGTTTATGCTTTATGTTTATGTGGCAATTTGCAACATACTAATTTGTTCCAATATACTAACTGTAAGTTTATAGCAAATTAACGTCAAATTTTGAACATACTATGTTTACATTTTTTTTTTTTTTTTTTTTTTTTTTTTTTTTTTTTTTTTTTTTTTTTTTTTTTTTTTTTTTTTTTTATTTGCGTGAAACATAATCATAAAAAAATGATTAAAGTGCAATATACATTAGGTTTGCGAATTCTGAAGAAAAAATTATGAATAGGAAACGTTTTTTAAGTTACATCGATTTATCACCTGTTTCTGAATTGTCAAAAATATTTTCAATGATTTAATGAAAAATAAGGCAAGTTTCAATTATTTTCAAATAGGGTTACACATTTTTTTAATGAAAGAAAAAAACTCATATCATAAAAGTTCATTGCTACTCGAATTCCTAAAGGAATTCATTATTCAATGAACACTACTAAACATTATAAATTTATATATCTAAAAAATCAACAAGCTGTCTAAAAATCATCAATATCAAATCAATCAAATCAAATCAAATCAAAAATCATCAACATATAAATATAATGTCATTAAATAATAGTAATTTTTTGAATTAGTATTGCTAGTATGTACAAGAATTACGGATTGAGCAAAGAGAACGTGAGACTGAGCTAAATTTTCATAATAAGAAAAACTTAAAATGAATATACCAGCAATCCTTTTTTTTTTTTTGAATACATAACATATTATACTCATATTTAAAATACACTTATGATGAGCCCAAATAGGTAAACATTATTAGTTTATATTCTGTAACTGCATTATCAATTCGACATCTATTTGTTTATCTACGTGCGATTGATTTATATCAATATACAAAGAATATTGTAACAAATAAAAAAATATGTGATTTTTTTTTACTTACTATGACGATTTCCGAATTATTTTTATCGATAATTGGGATGAACGAATAATTAGTGACCTGTATTTGACTATACTCGTAAAATGTAAAATATTTACTGAACGTGGGCAAAAATGTGATGATTTCAAAAAGATCGATAATTAGATTCTTATTCATATTTTTGCATCACGGCCTGCAAAATATAATTCTGTCTGAAACGCTTATAATATTCTCCAAATTTTTCTTCAACGCTGACGGAGAATCTAAAGTTTCAACCATGTTTCCAGTCTATTTTTCAAGCTGCAAAATTTTATTTATTGACCGTGAAGGCAACCAAAAGTCATGTAGTTAAATAAAATTACGATAAATAAAGCACAATGATAATTGTTTAGTAAAATAAGTCTGAAAAAATAAAAAATTTATTACTTGAATAACCCGAGACCAATTTAGGGAATGACATAGGTGAATTTCGATCGAATTTACACGAAAAAAAAAGATTTGCTTTATCAGCAAAAAGATGCGCGATTCCAACACAACTTGACAAAACGAGTTTTTTTGCATCAGAAGCTTATTTTTTTTTGCCTCAACAAATCTTTTTTGTTACCCGAATACAATTAGTATACAAAGGAATTTTATGCATAATAATTGTTTTGAATACAAAAAAAAGCTACGGCTGCAAAAAAATTCGTTTCGTCAAGTTGTGATGAAACAGCACACCATTTTGCTGCTGCAGCAAATCTATTTTTTTCGTGCATCTAAATGATCCTTCTACTAATTATAGGCATTTTTCAAAAAATTGTTTAATATCTTCTATTATTATTCATACTGGTATTTCAATGACCCCTTGTCTTTAGTGATTTCCTTACACTAGACATTACATCGTAGATTGTTGGATGACCTTACCCTGTAGATAATTTACTTTACAGGTATTGCAATGTCATTAAACCCAATTTAAACTTTGCCAGTTTCGTCGGGGATGGGAGCCAGGAAGGTTGAACCGAGAATATGGCTCGCAGTTCTCGTATATACGGAGGTATTAAAATAAGTGATCAAGATTTTCGCGTGTGCTTAATGGGCTCGCGAGAACCCAAAACTTTTGTTGGAGTAAAAATGAGAAATAGTAAGATATTTTGAGGTATGTGTCGGGCAATAATTCAACTGGAGGAATTCCTGAAGTAGCATATTACTTTTATCAGACATTTTTTCGCATGAAACCTAGAACATTTGTTTGTTTATATTGTATACAGAATTATTAGATTACTAAAATTATGTTTTACATATGTGCATGCCAGTAACCAATAATCATATGTATAGTGCTACTTCTATAACATGAATCTATAACAATTAATAGCATTTATTTTCTATATTTGCTTCTGTACTATTCTTATTTACACATTTGAAAGTATGTAATATATGTAATAAATCACATAAGACTATGTAGAAAAATAGAAAAAAATTTAAGCCAGAAGTTGGCTATCATTAATCTTTCATCAACCAGTAATTTCAACTTGTTACTTTAACTACTACACAATACTTAAAAAGTTGCAATCAAATAATAATGTGCACTTTTAGCAAACTTCATCTATTGAGTCATAAACTTTCCCAGGTGATGAACTCGTCTTTTTCCGAGTAGCTCGTATATTCATAATTTTCTCATCTGCAAATTTTAACATCCAGATCTGATAACTTCTCCGCCCTCACAAATCTCTCACACAGTAAGATTGAACGAGTTCTCTCGATACCCGAAACGCCGTAATTCGCGCAAACGAATCTCCTAACCCAAGATCAGTCGAATACATCCAAGTCTCCCAAGAGAGCCCGGATTCGTTCTGTAGTTTCCTCGCAGTTTACACCCTTCGCGCTGCACGACGAGCATGCTTGGCAACTGCGAAGTCGCCGCTGCGTCTGGACCCTAACAAGAAACTAACCCTCTTTCTCCTCCTCTTCTTGACCTCTTTTTGCCACACAGCCCCTCGGCCCCGTCGCGATCTTTATTCCTTATCCGGCGCTACCAAGGTGGAGGGCAAACTTTCGGGCAAAAGGGACGAGACAACCCCCCCCCCCTGGCTACGAAGGGGTGAGCAGGGGTGGACGGGAGCGTGTCGAACTCGGCTTCGAAACGCATAAAGGGGACAAAAGTCCTCGATGGCATTACCTAAGGGTGTTACACGCGGAGGGAAAGTTCTTTCCGAAGCAAAAAAATGTGGGGTCGGCAAAGGGGTACGCCCGGACGCCCTTCTTCGCCCAAAGACAAAGGGCCCGCGTCATAAACAGATTATATACGACGCCGCACTTTTACGTCCCGTTCTGCATTATTCATTTTCTTTCGTTGTTTCTTGCGCGAGCACCGCACTTGGTGTTTGCGCGCTCAGACGGGGTTTACGTCGCTGGTTTTTCGGAATTGAAGATGTCGATTTTGGATAATCTGGGGTGGGAAAAGGGGTTGTCGCAGTTATGAAAGAGTGTATTGAGTTTTTGGTAGTTACGGTTTTTCGGACACTGTTGACTGCGAGCATTTGTTTTTGTGATATTACGAAATTGGGATATAAAAGTACGTACGTGCATAATTTTGCATATAAAAATATTTTGTCAAATATTTTTATCAAATGTTTCATTTACTTTCAAGATCATTTCAGTTTAGTCATCTAAATTCCTTAGGAAAGCTATTAGAATGATTTTTTTTTGAAAAATGTGAATGTTGATTAACAGTACATTTTTTTTGAGTCAGGTGCTATATTTGTAGTTTCGTAATGTAAGTTTTTTTTTTTTTTTTGAATCATTTATTTAAACAAAATTACGGATCATTCTATGATTTTTTTATGAAACCGGAAAATGGGCTAGTATTTCAGTAGACAAATGTTACTTGCACAAATGAGCTGAAGCTGCTACTGAAATTCGATGCAGGTAATGAAAAGGCTGTAAAGTTTAACGTTTTAACTAATATTTTTAAAATAACAAATACTATAGCTGCGATTTAATTTTTGATTAGTTAATAAAAGTTAGACTAGTTTTAAAATGTATGTGGTTTTGAAGAGCGACACTAGTTTTTTTTTGTTGCAAGTTATGCAATTCCATCTTCGTTATACCATGAGGCAAAGGCAAACAGTAATAACTACGATAATTCATTACCAATTGTTCATATATTTACAAATTTCCATCACATATGTACATTTGTTCATTAAATCTGAAAACCGACTAATTTTACATACATACAACAGAAAGACATATGAACTTAAAAACGGTGAATCGTACAAATATTTATTGCTTTTTAAAATTGATATATTTTGACTGTCAAAATAAAGAATGAACAGTGAAAATCTAAAATATAATTTTGATGGAAAATTTTTTTCCTATGAAATCTTTAGAGAAATTAACTTGAATGAGGTTGTTTACTGCCGAAACGTTACGTGATAAGAAATTAATTTGCTGCGTTAATCGTCTTAGATTTCGGTACTTAAATAATTTTTCTATTACAATATTCATGTGCTACGTGCTCTCAACCAAAGTATATATGTACAATATCACAAGAACAAAAAAAATTAACCTGTTGATTGTCCACTTAATTTAAGATGAATTATATATGTTACAAAGAAATACTGAGCAATGTGTTCGAAATCATTGAAAATCATCATCAATTATACTTTATGCTAAATCTTCTTCATCATCTTCATAGTCTTCCCAGTCTTCATCGTCTTCGTCGTCTTCATTTTCTTGCATTTCTGCAAGTCGCACATACACATCTTGCAAAAAACGTTTGAAACTCACACTATCTATATTCTTCCTCAATTGGCAAAGGATAAACCAATCTCCGATTCCGCATGACTTGAATATGATACTCAGTTTCAGGAGCGAAAAACGTTTTGAACACATTTTCAACCTCCGAAATCTTACCCATGATGATACCAGAATAGCGATGCGATAGATGAGATTCAGAGTACATAAGGTTATCATAATTACATACCAAAACCATAAAAAAAGGAAAATCCTTCTGATTGAGGCATTAAGTGGGAGAAGGCAGGAAACGTCGATCGTTTGTATAGTTCCAGAATAACCGAACTTGTAGAATGAGCATTTTGTCATCGTCGGGAATAAATGAGTCATTGTATTATCTCTGTCATCAGACTTGGTTTCCTCAGGGAAGAATACACCAATGCCGTAAGACCAAAATCCACCGTCGATGAACACATTTGTCAGGTACATTTGAGCTATGACGTTGATTAGGTGTAGAATTTCGCAGAAAAAGTATGAGTACGCATAAGAATTATGATCTTTCATGGTTTTCACAAAATCCATGGCAGCTATTTCGCATTCTATAACCTTGATCTCTTCGAGCTGCGTGGGATCCTTGAACAGTAAAACCATTTTCTTCATGAGGCCGTCTTCCTGCTCTTTCCAAAGAAAAGGAGCAATGTTGAAACAAAACGCTTGAAACAACAAGAAGAAACCTACGAATTGGTAAAATTCGTAACGTCTTATTCGATCACCAGACTTGAAGGCACCTACTCCTGTAGACAGTAAAAAGGGTGTCGTAGCATTAGAAATGTGTTGAACATGTTTTCATTTAAGGGGGTGTTACCGTCCAGACGGCTGATTTTAGGCTGTTTTTCAAAAAAATAATTTTGCAGCTACAAGGCAATATACAGGGTTTTAGTTTTTTGCTTGTTGTTCCTTATTATTCGAAGTACAGAATCTCATTTTTGTGTCAAAAAAATTTATTTTCTAAGTACAAATTTTCAGCGGTCAATATGACCTTGTCACACTGATTTTCACTCCTGGTCGATAAGAAATCTCCGGAACCAGTAATGTGAAACAGAAATCGATATGCAATTATTAATTAGCATTAGATTCCTCGGATCATATACCACAGTTTTAGTCAAAATGTTGATTAGAAACAAAATGGCGGCCACACGAAAAAAATGATCTATTTTTCCCACCTTCTTTTACCTTTAGAGTGCTTGAAAAAATACTAAATATTAATATTTTTGGAAAACTCGAGGTATATGATCCGAAGAAAACTATGTAGAAAGGTATCTGGACACTTTTCCGCATTCATTTTTCCGCTGGACATTTTTCTGCATGTACAAGCTTCCGCGAATTTGAGGAAATAAAAAAATCTTCGTTCTATTAAAATTTCATTATATGTGACGCGCTCTGACAAAAGGGACCTTCTCGGCAAAAAATCGATTTTCGTATTATGATTGATTCTATAAGTTCTATTACTAAACTTTAATTGGCTATGGTTCCTAAACAAACTATAAATTGAGGAAAAAAATAATTTACAAGGGTTTAAATGGCAGTTCAACACCTTCCAGAGCGCACCGTGTAAACTTTCACTTTTGCCGAGAAGGTCCCTTTTGTCAGAGCGCGTCATATATTTTCATTCAAAACATCATTGAAAATCTATTATGCAATGCGAATAATGATTGATTTGTTAAAAACTTTTAGATAATTAACTTTTTAATAACTTTTAATAAGTTACCTATAAAATTTCCTTGTATACATTAAGAATTCACTTATTTATTCTTCCAAAATTTGTATGTTTTTCTCTTCTTGTTCAGTAATCTTGAATATTCTATCTTCACATTTTTTCAAAACCTACAAATTTTAAAGTAAATAATATTAATTTTGAAATGACCAAAAAAAATATTTTTCTATCACAAATCAATAGCATCATCTTCTGAAATTTCGCCAATCATTTTTTATGTTCTTTCCACTTAGATGTTCAGTGTTTTCGTTTAAATTCTGTATTTTAACCAAAATTTCGAATTCACTATCTGTTACTGAACCGAAATATGAATTTTTTTTTCTTTTCTAAATTTACAATAAATGAATTTCTCTATATCTGAAAAAATCACAATTAATCAATACTTTTCACTAATTACAATATTAAAAAATTACAATAAATAAAAACAGAATAAGGAAGCTGAATAGTAGTAAAGAAGAAAATTAGTAAGCTGTATATTAAAAATTTAATGATGAAGACACAAGCAATGTATCATATTTGAAACTGAAGAATAATATAATTTTTCCTAAAATGACGTGTTTTTTATTTCAATAACTTAATTATAAAAAATATTTTTAGATAATAAAATAACAGGTGATACATTTTTTTTGAATAAATTGTTGATAAACAATAATTGATTATTGATGCAATATGAAATAAAACATTTATTGTGATAAATTAAAAAAACTTTAAGTAAATAAAAAAGAAGAGAATTTAGAGAAAAATTATTCAAAAGAAAAAATCGGAGTTGGAGGTCTTTTTTATAAAAAAAAAAATGAATAAAAAATATTTCCTTCACACCAGAAAAAAACGGAAAACCTATAGAGTATAGAAATAAAATTATTAAAAACTGAATATCGATCTATGTACAAAATTCTGAAAAAATCTATAAGATAACACACTCAAAACCCTGAAAACATTGAATTATTCTAGAGAATTGAATTTTAGAAATCTTTCTAAAAATCAATACAAACCAAAAAAAAATTGTTGAATCGTATAATATAACAAAGAAATACGGAAGATACTGCTTTTTTGAAAAATTTTTTTAAATATCGGAAATCTTGAAGATCATTTCCAAAATTAATATTTATTTTCGAATATACTAAAAAATCATACAAGAACTTATTAAATGCGGCGATCACTAATTGTCATGG
>JAPYZL010093211.1:0-14929 GCA_030522825.1 Platygaster orseoliae
TGCACGATATGATGTAATACATCTTTACGCTGCATGATGTCACCTTGATTGAAGTTCATGTAATACTAATGCTGTCGTCGTTGAGACACTTTAATTTATGGATGCGAAGCAGTCGAATCCTCTTCTGTATCGTCCATGATCCATCTCACTATCTTTGTCAACCACGATAAAGCCATATTTATCATTCCAAAATGCTGCACAAATCTCGAAAGTGTTCGAACATCATATCAGTGTTTACATGATCATTGTATATACACTGTTAGAAAAAATCTCGACAACTTGCCACCAAAGTGGAAAGTTGTGATTATGCGGTGCGATATTTCGGTGCGAATGAGCATTTTTTTTACTGAACTTCTACGTCTCGCTGTAAAACCGGCGAACTAACGAAATCTCAACTTCGTAGTATTCAAAACGTTTCTTGAATCACACTAAAAAGGTGTCAGTTTGTATGATAAAGTGTCAGAGTTCACTGTTCAGTGTAATTTTCAGCACTGAGATGGTGCGCGTAAAAGGAATCACACTTTACGGTGAAAATTAAACATCGCAAAGATGTATTTCGCACGCACACGCGGTGAACGCGCGCGGACAAGTCGTTGCGTGTCGTTTCTTTTGTCTCGTGTAATTTGTTTCAACAATATTCGGTCGATTCGGTTCGTGTTCGTGCTCTGTTTGCTAGTGTTTTTGAATATAATGGAAAGTGAAAAAAGAAAAGTCAAATTTCAAAACAACCCAACGACATGGATGAACATTCCGTGCTGCCAGAAACCAGTAACACACCAGGAATTCATCGCTGCAGGTAATATTTAAATACTATCCCCTTTGAAATTTTTAGGAGGGAAAAATCACCCGTATTTGTGATTTTGCATTGAAAATGCTACTAAATTAGTAACGAATAAACATATCGTTCAAGAAAAAATAAAATAAAATAAGAATTTTCTGAAAAAAACCTCGAAAATCACTCTTTATTTTTTGATATTGACAACTGGATGTTTAACGAAATTTATCTATCAATTAATTCTGTACATAAGAAATTGAATATGATCAATACTGGGTTGATAAATTATGGAAAAAAATTTTAATAATCATACCTTTTTTGATGGCAATAACTTTCTCGAAAAAATACTACTATGGACAGTTTGAACAAATTTTCCAAAAAAAAAATTTTCTGTCCAAAAATTCTTAACAAAAATAAGGAAAAAATTAAACTTCAGTAACACTAAATACACGTGCATAAAAAAATATTTTCAACTTTTTCGATAGGTTTTCATGTTGAAAAACATAACAGAAAATAATTTCGAAGTGCATTATTTATTAATTGAAAATTAAGTTCCAGAAAAAAAAATTCCATCAACACTGGCTTGAAAAATTATGAAATAAAAAGTAATAATTATAATTAATAATATAATAGTTTTGAATCGTTAATAATTTTGCCATATGAATATAAGTTCTGTGAACAGTTTCTACGAATTTTTCTTAAAAATATTTTTTTTGTCCACGAATTATTACAAAAAAAAAAAAAAAATGAATCAAAAAAAAAAAAATCAAAATAAAACAAAAAAAAAATAAAAAAAAAAAAAAAAAAAAAAAAATAAAAAAAAAAAAAAAAAAAAAAAAAAATAATAATAACAATATAGGTATTTAATTATACAATAAAATAGGTAATATAGTAATAAATAAAATAATGGAATGAAAATAATAGTGTGAAAAATCAGCAAAATATGTCAGTATAAAACATTTTTTTATTATTCAAGTCTGAAATATTTTTCATTGTAATATTTTTTGCTTTCATTATTTTTTTTAATGAAAATATGTTTTCTATTTAGAAAATTATACAAGTATAAAATATTTGAAGTCACAGAGTTAGAAAATTGAAAAAATAATCACTTTATACCTTTCCGTTCTCAGTGTAAAATTTTTTGCAAACCTTCTAAGAAAAATTTACAATCTTGCTTTTTATCAATGAAAATAAAAAAAGCATTATGCGCAATAAAATTTTTGAATTGTTTAATGACCTTGTAGTTAAAATCAATGTTGTAATTCTAATTTTTTATATGAAGTTTGATTTATAAGTCATTTTTTAACTTCCAGTTCTTTCAGATTTTGAAAGAAAAATGAGGAATAAATTCAGGGAGTAACTTGCCTATAAAAATATTTTTCCATTTATCGGAATCGTTCGATTTTGTGAAACGAAAGACATTTTGTACTTACAAGTTCTTATTCGAATTGAAAAAACTATCAAATTTGCAACATTGAATCCAGTTTGATTGTTGAAAATATATCTGTTCACGTTTTTCTCTATTCACTTATAAGACAGGCGCGTAAGCAGAAGGGGGTTTTGGTTCTTCAAACCCCTCTTGTAAGTAGGGTGAAATTAATATTGTTTTTAAGCAAAAATGAAAGAAGTGGAAATAATGAACATAGAAACTGCTGGAAAAACAAACAATAACAGAATAGTGCATTGACTTAATAATAATGAATATGAAAATGGAATAATCAATAAAAATAAGTATATTAATTATCAATAAAAAATTATCAAAAATGTACCTATTGAAATCTAAAGGACGGAACAAATGGTTTTATATTGGTTTCTCGATGTTAATGAAATTCGGGATTCTTAAGGGGGCAATACCAAATAAAACTAGAAAAACGTCACTTGATTTCGGGCGTGAATAGGAAAAAATTATCAATTATTAAATAATCAAACTTGGTACATCGGTTGGATATTATATTTCTAATAATACAACAACAAAAAACGCTACTGCGAAACCTGCATCTAACTCGTAGTGAAAAGCGTGCAAAAAAGAATCTGCAAATTCGCGGTAGGACAGAATGACAGAAATCACCTCAGGAAACTATTCAAGAACAAAAAAAGTAAAAAAAGAGTTTCATAATGTCATACACAACTTACACAAGTCTTTGACGTTTCTAGTTTAGAATTAGCTAAACTGAATAAAAATTTGAAAAACCAATTTTTTTTAATTACAAAGGAAAAAATTTTTTTCAACTGGAAACGTTGAGGACTTTTTTGTTTTAGAAAAATGTCCTGCGGTGCTATCTCGAAATCGAGAAACTGGTTTTCTCTATTTATTTGGTACTCCCCCCTTAAATTTACTAACTAATTTGAATAACAGAAAGTACGGAAATTTTAGAAATTCCTGAAATACCGAAAAATTTATTCCTTTCAGGATTTTATGATTTTTAATCTTAAACAATCTGGTTTCGATAATAAAGTTATTTAATTTTACGAATTTCGGAGTTTCAAGGTTATATAAATTTTGGAGTCTAGAGTCTACAATTTTTCATACATGTATTGAATTTATTAAAACTCGATTTTTGTGATTTTTCAGTCACCCTGATCATAATTTTTTCATTCTCTTAAACTTTTAGTATTTTTCATATTTCCTTATTTTTAATACAACTCAAAAGATTTTTTGATATTTTAAATTTCCATGTTGCTTTCTATAATTCGATGCTCTAAGAATCAAAGTGTTCTGTAAATTTTAATATTTTATAGATTTTTAAGAAAATAATATCGAAACAGTTTTTTTCAAAAACGCCTCCCGAACATCTTTTCTGTCTACGCTCTTGACTTAACAGAATCGAAGTTGTAATTACCCGGTACCATTTTTCTCCAGCCAAACAGAGGTTCAAAATCAAAGACGTTGTAATAATAGATGAAGAAGGCATTGTTATCGAAAATGATACGTATGAATTTTTCGTTGACAAGATTCTTCTCATAGCAACAAAAAGTCTGCAGACTACTGAAACTCCGCAAGGTTAGGTGTTAATTGAAATTATTTTTTATACACTTTGCCAATTTTTCATTTCGGATATTCTAGTCATATGTTTTCAAGATTCATTGTAGTCTCGATTCTGTTATAAATTAGAGATTATTTCAACAACTTCAAATGTCTACTTTTGTTTGGACTAAGCATGCTAGGGTTACAGTATAAAAGATGCGATGTAATAGAGATGTAGTAAAAAAACTTTTTCTTATTTCGTTCTTTATTCTTTCTATTACAAAAAAAATCGATAATACTTGTATATACACTCATCCCACAATTGGGAAGTTGCATGGAAAAAAGAATCAAACATAGCGATATATGTATCAATTATTTTAGAAGATATGTGAATTTTTAATTTCGTATACATAGGTATACTGAGCATGCAAATGACATCATATAGTTAAAATGACGTCACATCATATACTTTTTATAAAATTATGTTTCCGTCAATTCTTGAGATATGAAAAAAAAGAAAAATACGCGTCTGATTTTTTTGATAAACTAACGATATTGGCAACAAAAAAATTGATGCAACTTCTCAATTAAAGTGATTGATTACCTATACAAGTATAACAACATGATTTGAAGTCAACAACGTCGCTAGATTTTCATTTGGTATGAACTGTTCAACTGCATCAATAGCACGAACTAGCATCCCTGCTGAATTTATAGAATTGGCACTCAAAAATTTGTCTAGAAAAAAACGCGTTTTATAATTACTAATAGCAAGCAGATACCTACAGAATTGAGACTCAATCGTCTAGAAACATTCTTCAAACGCAGTCGTTTGTAACTAACGTAACACTTTCTTTACATGTTACCATAGAATCCTATGAAGCTGTAGAAGTAATTTTTGATAATGTGGTTGAAAATGCTACTGTAGTAGTAGTCGACGGAAAAAATACTTCTACACGGTTGAATGAACAAGTAAGAATGAAAATTTGGCTTTCATCGTTTTTTTTTCTGCTTATGAAAATTATATTCTTTAGCAGGTAATCTTACATAATCATCATAGGAATATTTTTAAAAATTTGAATCTGATTGATATGGTTCGAAACGAATAATATTTTCATACCATTTACACAAACTACTAAACAACCAATTTTATTATAAATGTTGCATTGCGTTTTCTTTCTACATCTATATTGCCAATGATCTTAAGGCTCATACTGTAGTACCCAAGTTTATTTATGAATTGTGTTTGTTTTTTAAATATAAAAAAAGTAGCTTTATTCAAATTATAACTATTCACTTGTAGCCTTGTTTCTATTGTAACTGTAACTTTAATTCTGAATGAAGCAGCATGAACTATAGTATTTTAAATGTTCTTTACACTCTCCAGTATTAAAATCTCCAGACGTAATTTAGAAAATTAAATTATATTATGAAATTATATAAATTATTTACTAATAGAAATTCAATTATATAAATTCAAAATTTATTTGAATGAAATGAAAAATTATGAAATCTTAATTAAATGAGTTGTATAAACAAAATTCCCACAGACTACTTGCTCAAATAAAAAACCAAGCAGGAGGAGTAAAAATCAATGAATCTTATGAAAAAAACCAAGATCTCACTAACGACGAGAGAAAAAATTTGGTTCGCATCGTCGTTTTCTTAATGATGCAAGAACATGGAAAACATGTTTAAAAAAATGTCAAAATGAGTTATGCAGAAGGCTTGATAAAGATATTTCCGACTCTGAAAAACGAAAAATCCACTTACGGTTACGTATGTATAAAATTTAATATAACCCTGCTTCACATACGTAATATTTCGGTACTGCTAATCCTTCACGAGAAGAACGCGAATGAAACAAAAGAAGACTGTAATTGCAATATCTTGATAGCGTGAATGTGCTGTATTGTCAATACTAAATTTTTTCAAATGTAATAGTTTTAATGCCTGAGCAGACGCATAATAGTGAAGCAACTAAGCAACTTTGAAAATAAAGACACAGTTATATGCCTTCACTGTAATCACACTCGTAAAACTATCTGATTATTATCCGTATCGGGGTATTACGTATGTACATGTTGTGTCAGCTGATTTGTGATTCTGATGCGATTCGAATATAAAAAAGAGGGGCAAAGTGGTTTATTTCACTCCAAATAGTTTTTGACATGAAAAAAACATTTTTTTGCAACAAAAAACTTAAAAATTCCGTATTCAGTCTATACTCAGGCATTTGTGAATAGTAAACTTTACAATCTCACATGTTCGGCAGTTTACGATTGAAATTTTTAGAAAATATACATTTGTACTGCTTGAGCCAGATAAAAGGACAAAGCAGTATGTATGTTAACTCATCATCAAAAATAGCTTTTTTTATTGTATTTATATAAATGCTGATTATTGAAGACGCAACATAACATTTGCGATCTCAAATTCCTCTTCATGTGTTTTTGTAACTCACCTCCGTTTAAGAACGGAAAGAAAGTAATTACAAATACTTTTTTTGCATCGAAAATGTTTTGAACCACTTGAGAAAGTGGTGTACTAATTCTTAATATCTCTATTATAATCCTTTGCCTTCACCAACATGCTTACATGGTCGTAGGGCACATATAAGCCCAGTAGGATTTTATTTATAAACGTTTATTCGAAAAGCTTAACAGAACTGACTCGGCAGATAAGACAGATAATTATCACAGATTCAAAAGACATAATTACTATCGCCTAAAATGCTTTAATTGTAGGAGGCTTTCTATAATCCAGACAATGGCAATGGATTTTTCACAAATCGGTTGAAAACTGTAAACAGGAAAAGAAGTGTTCCAAAAAGTCAGGATACTGACAAACGTAACTTAGTTCAAGATGAACCAACAAATGTTATCGAAACATCGGAGGAGGAGATGATAGAATGCGTTAAGTTCTTACAGTTCGCAGATCCACTGACAGAAAAAAATGAAATCAAAGTTGCAATGGCGAAAACTTTTTCAATTCGAAGGAAAAATCCAGAAGAAATTTGGAATACATTTCCTCAATTTTTAAATAACCCAAGTTTGGTATTACTTGTTTCACTTATCTGATTTTATGTACCCACATAACATGATTTTGAATATAGAGTTATTTCTAGAACGATCCTTGCCAAACCTTACTGAAAATATTGAAAAAGATGTTCATGTCAACATCCATGTGGATATCCAGTTCCAGATAAATATGCGAGATGGATACACAGATGGACTCAATATTAATAGCATTGTGGACGCGTGAAATTGTTTTCAATTTTTTAATCAAACAAAAAGTTATTTTATCGTAAACAGCTCGTTGACATGACTGCAGATTTTACTTGATTTTCTCTCTAATCCGTCGATGTAGATCCTATCTGACATATCACAACATCCATTTGGATATTTTCAGTTGAATAAGCGTTTGAAAAAAGTAATTTTTTTAGAGAATGAGCAAAAATTTCGTACAGAGCAGAAGTACGATGTCTTGGAAATTGTTTTCAATTTTTTGATTGTGAATAATGTAGATAAATTCACTACGATATAAAAAACTTAGAAAAAATTGATAACGACGTCTCCAACAATAGCCCCAGGATCATCATCGGGACATACCCAGAACAGCAGGCTTAACGGGAAAAATGCATTACTGGGTTGTCCTGAGGACGTACCGGGGGTCAAAAGTACTATCTTTGCTGTGACGCGCTATTCTGGTCCTCTCTAGCTCTCTTATAAGGCGCTTTTTTCATAATGCAAACATAAAAAATTCTATTTTACGCTCAACTCATGTTCGACGAGGTAAATGTAATACTAGGTAAAAATTTCTCTCATTATTACAAATTGACATCGACTTTTTACTCATACATCCAAATGCAGTGATGCAACATTTTTCAACAGAGAAAATCCTTCGTCTATTTGGACAAAATACAAGCACTGCCAAAAAAAGAAAATCGAATAAAATCGCCTCTGCACAAGAAGGTCAGTATTGTCAATGATCACAAAACAGGCAGCACCCGAAAGAAGGGTACAATGCGTTTAAAAAAACGTGTGATTTGCATGCGATATGTAACGAGAAATCTTAAAAAATGTTTGTACATGATCTATTATAAGTCGCTGTCGAGGCGAAGCCGATGCATAGGACAAGTTGTAAATAGTTTCTATAAAACAAAACGTAGATATAGCTTTTCTTGTTTTCAAAAAACTTTTTTTCTTGGGTGATGTACGACTAAAATCTTGTAAAATACTACAAAAGTTTTCAAGCATATATCATACTGTAGGATAAAGTTCGATCGATGCTATTATTCGTTTGATTATTTTTTTATTGTATGTTTTAATTCTAGATTGGGACGACGGCACGAGAGCAATTTTGGCTCTTCTTAAACAATTACCACCTTCGACAAGAGGACGCGATCGAGCAGTACGTGGTCCCATCGCCAGTATTTCAGACAAATTGATCCTGTTTTCAAAGGCAAGTTTAACACATTTAGAAAACAATTTTTTTTTTTCATATTTCACTTATTTCATAATAAGTTTTATTGCATTGATACCTTAGTCACGCCTTTTAAATTGATAAATTACTTAAATAACACATTTCGTGCCGTGGCCGCCACCAGGCTTTGCAAATGTGCAGCCCAAATCGACGTCTTTAGGACAATTTTGGGATCATTCTGGGACAATGTCTATTATTAATTTTTTGAAGTGTTTTTATCTTGAAAAAATTAAATGAGTTTTCTTAGCTTTGAATCTTTGACGTTTTTAATACTGTAGTATCAAATTCAATTAATCCATAAAGCAATCATATAGAAAGACTATACATCTATAAAAAATACTAGGAAATACAACTCAATTTTATAAATAACATGCCAAACAGAAATTCTGAAAATTTGCGAATTATCTCTAATTTATGTAGTTGTAATTTTTTCCAAAGTCTAAAAAAATATTCAAATTTTTGTAACTATTATTCCTAGAGCATTGAGTTCTAGAAAACAATTAAGAAATCCATTTTACAACATTACTTAAAGGTGTATAAATATACTGAACAATTATTATGATGAATATGAAAATTATTATTGAAAAAAATCTAAATCTCTATGATTTGAAAATGACGAGAATCGAATTCCATTATATTAAATGTATTTACCTAATATATGAAAAATGTGCGACTCTGGACTCCATAAGTTGTATACATTCGAAATCCCGAAATTATAAAATTTTTAAATCGTACTCATCCATACAGATCGTCAACCATTAAAAGTGATAAAATCCCGAAGGAAATATATATTTTTTTCGAAAAACCCCGCCCGAAAATTTTTCCTGCATACGCCTCTAGATCTGAGGTTAAAAATAAAAATTTTTGTCAATGTTTTATCACTGTAGAGTTTGGAAAAACAACACTTATACACCAAATTTGGTGTTTATCTAGCAATAAAGTGGTTTTTTTATGTTTCGTGAAATTTTTCGTTTCTAGAGCGAGTTTTATGTTGAGCATGAGCTTGTTGATGGGCATATACCTGATTACAAACGGATTGAAAATTCCTTAAATAAAAAAAGCTTCTCCTTTTTTTTTCAAGGTTGTTTTAAAGTTGAAGTATATTTCTGGAAATTGTCAAAATTGTCTCGTGCCATTTTAGCCATTTCAAATAAGATCTCTCAATTTAAAAGGGAAAACGGCCACGAGAGCTTCGTTTTTTATAAGAGAAATTTTAAGAACATATTGCTGCAGTTACCTGCCAAGACGGGGTTTTTGACTGACAGTACATTTTCTTATCTCGATGACATCTTTTACTTGACTTATTGATTTTCCCCTGTTTTCTCGCATTAAGAGGTTCCGAAAATTTTGTATTATAATAATAAACCAGCATCTTATCAATATGTAACTCGTTCTTGGAAGCGGAAAAACCACGAAAATCAACATGTACCCGATATACACCAAATTAGTTGAATACCTCAATGCCAGAATATCTATTTGTTATTACAACGAATTCTATCTTCTGCAGACTGGTGTACTCTTGGGGGACATAAAACTGTCTACAAGTCAACCATGCCTCATCGCTATCGGACCTGAAAAAAGCCAAATTGCATCTTTCCTAGTTGCAATCAATGGGAAATTTATTTCCATCAACGCTTTGAATACTGTCGAGGCGGTTGACCAACTTTTTAAATTCCATACTGTTTTTAATACCGATTACGACCAGGATTTCAAAAATTTTTTCAATTTTTTTTCTGCAGTTTTCTACGATATTGGAAAGCCTGTTTTAACACCGCGCATGCAAGAAGTAAGGAGAAAAATTTTCAATCAAGTAGATTATATAAGATCTCATCATCATGACCTTCCACTGTTTTATTTGTAATACTCTGCTAATTTCAATAGATTCGATATGTTCACATCTCAGGCTACAGCATGGTTTGTTTGAAGGTCGGCTTTTAGTTCTCAAGTGTTGCACAAGTGACTGTCAATTAGAATTCAAAAATTATCATTCTTTTCGTGAACATATGCGTGATCATTTAAAACAGCAAAGTCTGTCAAATTCTCAAGTTAACGATTCTTTACCAAAAAAACAATGTTTGATGAAAAATGCAGAAATACAACTTGATCCAGAAAAAAAAAACAAAATGCGACACAGTTCTACATGAAGATTTCAATGAAAATAGCAGAAACGTCATAGATAATTCATCGTCCAGTTCAGCATTACACACAGATATTGATGAATCAAAGTGGGAGGTTGAATCACAGAATAAACTTGAGCCAATAAGTCCGTTTGAAAAATTTGTGATGGAACTCGATTCTTCAAGTTTGTCGAAAACTGATGTAGATAAAGTTGTTACAGGAACTTCAAAATTAGTTGACGAAATTTTGAATGAAATATTTTGTATTTGTTCAGAAAGCTCAGAAACTTCAGAAAAGCTTGAAAAGTATATCACAACGCAGAAAGAAATAATGAAAAAAGTTGGTACACAGTACAGAAGAAATAAAATCCAGTCTGAAAAAATTTCTTTTGTAAAGCCTAAATATTGCTCCATTGGTTCGCGGGAACATGAATACCGTGACAAACGTACGGGTGCTTATAAAACACAAATAATTCCGTGTCAGATGGCGTACGTTCCCATACTTGAAACCATTAAGTTCGTATTGTCGAATGAATCTGTAAGGCAAGCAATGGAAAGCAGTAAAGTTAGCGAAAATAGAATCATTAATTCTTTTAGAGATGGCTTGTACTTCAAGAGACATGTTTTGTTCAAATTGAACGTATATAACGTTGCCTTGTTACTTTATTACGACGATTTTGAAACAGTTAATCCCTTAGGTAGTAAAACTGGTGGGCATAAGCTCGGTGCCATTTATTGCGTATTTCGAAACCTACCACATGAATTCAATGCTATTCTTGAAAATATTCAATTAGTTGCTCTCTTTTACTCTCTTGATGCTAAAATAAATGTAATGGATAAAGTATTTCAGCCCATAATAAATGATTTGGTCGTATTAGAAAATCAAGGTATACAAATTGGAAACAAAAATGTCCGTGGGACAATATCTGCTTTTTCGTTCGACAACTTAGGTGGCAATATGCTCTACGGTCTACCTGAATCTTTTTCAAAGACGTATTACTGCAGAATATGTACCGTTTTTTATGAAGAAGCAACAACGATGGTTTTAGAAAAAGAAGAATATTTGCGTTCTCAAATAACGAATGTTCGTTGTGATAGCGAAGATTTTTCTCGGCGCGTAGGCTGCAAGCGAGAGTCAATTTTCAATCAGCTAACTTACTTTGACGAATTTGAAAGTCTTACTGTTGACATTGGGCATGATCTTCTCGAAGGAGTTGGCCAAGGAGAAATAAAATTATTCTTGAAAGAAGTTATTGAAGAGCGCAAACTTATTTCTTTGGCTCAGCTAAACGAACGGATCAAAAAGTTCAACTATGGATGGGTAGAATCTGCAAACAAACCAAGTCCTGTAGTTTTGAGTAAAATGAGCAATTTAATAGGGCAACGAGCAGCACAAACACGGTGTTTGTTGATGTATTTGCCGTTAATGCTGAGCGATATCATAAAAAATGCACAAATGACTTCGGATCCTGTATACAACAAGTGGAAGGTCATTATGATTCTCTTACAAATCTTGCGAAATGTTTTTTCACCTTCGTGGACTGAAGCAATGGTGTCTGAGTTGAAACAGTTAATAACCGAGCATCATTCCTCTTTTTTGAATTGTTTGGGAAAACGCCTATTACCGAAACACCCCTTTATGAATCACTATCCTTTAGTTGTACAGTTAATGGGTCCTTTGCTCAATCTTTGGACACTGCGGTTTGAAGGGAAGCACAATTATTTTAAGGATTCGGTGAAAAAAACAAAAAATTTTATAAATGTTATAAAAACTTTGGCGGAGCAGCATCAAAAGTTTATTCACGAGCGATGGGTAGCTTGTGAAAAAAGAATTGAATCTATACCTAATGCGATTTCAGCCATTAATATTGTTTCGTTTGCTGATCTCATTTCAAAATACGAAACTGACTTGAGCACTTTTCCAAAAAATAAACCTGAAAGTGTGTTTCAAATGAACAGTCTAAATTACCGTATTGATTACAGAGTTGGTTGTTTCGTAGCGCAAAATAAAAATAGCTTTGAATTCCCTTCATTTTCCAAAATCCTTGCTTTATTTATTTTCAGTAAAGTTGCATACGCTATTTGCGAGCCATGGGAGACTGTTGAATTTGATGGAGTTTACGTAGGTTTTAAGGTTTTGAGAAAAAAGAACGCCAAAAATTTTATACTTGATCTCCGCAATTTACGTCATATAGAAGCATATGATTTGCATCAGCCGTATCATATGACTGATTATTATATTATACCAAAATATAGGATCGTATGATTTCCTTACGTAGGTTAAGTTTTTGTTTGTATTTTCATAATAAAAAATTTATTTATTGCACATTTTTGTCCGTATTTATCCGTCCCACCAACTAAATACATGAATCAAGTTCATGAAATCTTACAGAATTTCAGGTGTTTTTTAAAAAGGGAGCCATTTTCCCAATTAATCGTGCTTCGTTCAGTTATTGGGAATAAAAAAAGTCACTGTTTGCAATTTTTTTGAAGTTGTAACGTAAATAATAATGATAATAAAAAATCCAACAAAAATTTTCTAAGAAACTTTGAGTCTTATAACATGGTCGTGTTTCGATCGCCGTTTCTGTCTCCTAAATTCATAAGTATGGAAAATTAATAGTTTCTCGGAGATATAGCCTCGAGAAAAGTATATATGTATTCAAGATTGATGTTATAACTTCTACTTGAAACTTTGAAAACATGCGTTCCAGTTATACTATAGAAATTTTGTCGAGCGGCTTTTCACTTAGTTTTATGTGAGAATTCTTTGAGAAGTAGGCAAGTAAGTATTTTTATTATAAAATCTGAAATAACACCTGGAACTAGCTACATCCAACCTTATGAAAAGTGTTACTCCAATGAAAAACATAGGTAATGCATTGCATTACTTATATTTCCAAGCAAAATTTAATTTTTATTTAACATGTGTTCAGTAGCTTTACTTATTAAAAAAAAATCACAGAGATAGGTTTTCATCACTCAAATAATAGTACATTTCTCAACGAGTGCAAATTGAGCTTTTTTAGCGAATACGCAGTTTGCTAGACGAGCCGAAGGCGAGTTTTGCAATCATATTCGTTAAAAATGTTCTTTTACACAAGTTGAGGACTATATTTTCTCCACGGCGTTGGGGAAAAATCATTGTTAAATTTGCGTGATTTTTATTAGAGCTCTGTAAGAGTCACTTATTGGAAAAGTGAAGGTTATACTGAAATATTTCGTACAAAACTAAAAAACACATACTTTAATTTTAATTATATTAGCTAAAATTTGAAACAAAAAATGCAATAAAATTAATAGAAGACCGTCGCTAGAAAAAAAGTATTTTTTAACTTAACTGAAATATTTTTCAGCTTTCAATTCATTCACTCGATTATTAAATTTTTTCAGTTCCAGACTCTTAGCTTAACTACAGTTTTTTCAACTTAGGCAATCTTTTTAAATACAAAATTAAATTCTGTACTTTGCTGATTCCAAAATTTCCAAAAACTATGTATATTTATTGTTTTACTAATAACGATCATTTGCTGATCATTTGTCTGTTTTTCTCTGCATGGTAATTCAACGTTTGTTATGATAATAAATTAAAGTCATTCATGTAGTTCTCTAATCTAATTCATTATGAATCTATGTATGAATGTATGAATCTATGTATAATGTATTTTTGAAATATAACGAGTCGATATAGCTACGCAGTTATAAATTGATAGCCACCAATAAATATTTTTTCATTGTTGTTTTTATAAAAATTAAAGCGTAACAAAAAATTTTCTATAATCATATAGTTAAAACCGTTTTGAAACAGTTTTTTACAACAAAGTTTTAAGAATCTCTATATAGCCAAGGATTGCTTTTACATTTTTTTTCAATTGTCAATTTTGATATAAGCATTTATAATCAGAAAAATTTGGGAATGTGCATAAGTATTTACAGTCAAAAGCTTGTTTGAGAGAATTCAATAAATACTGTATATCGTTGAAATCGTCACTTCAAAAAAAAGGATGATCATCATCAATACCTTTCATTTTTATATGAATTAGGCGTTAAACTTAAAAACATGCCAATCCTTAAATGAATCTATAAGGTATAAATCTATAGCACAAAAATTGTTCTAGGATGTTAATGACTCCGACAGTGAGAAAAAGTTTGTTGTGAATCTTCGGAAATTCGCAAGCATCTCGACAGTTGTAAAATCACATTAAACGGTGGTGAATTGAATTCTTTGACAACCAGAGAGTGTAAGATTTAGCATACTTTATTGAAGAGCACCATACTTTTACACTGGTTCTCTAATAAACACTTCACACCGTCATTCGCACCGAAAAGATGCGAGAGCAGCCAATATGTCTCTCGCGCAGATGCACAAGGCACGCTCTCGCATTAAACACCGAACCTCGCACCGATAGGGATGTGGAATCACACACTGTAGGTGCGAAAAGAAAAGACTCACTTTTCAGTGCGATTCTGAGTCCTTTTTCTAACAGTGTATGTTTCAAGTTCATGTCATCTTGACGAAACAGTACGAGCATATTGGCATTATCTCGAACCAAGTGTTTCGGAATACGTGCGTATGTCTGACAGAGA
>JAPYZL010093284.1:0-10547 GCA_030522825.1 Platygaster orseoliae
TGTCTTAGAACTTCGAGTAAGACATTTTATTAAGTGTCTTAGAAATGTCTGAATATCTTTGGATTTTCAAAGACACTTTGAAAAGTGTCTTAGAAATCCGGAAAAGATATGTACTTCAGAAGATCTTTGAATTTTAATAAGACACTTCAAGAAGTGTCAACAAATTTGTAATAAATAACTTCAAGAATAAGCGTATCAGACGTTTGAAAGTGTCTCAGAATTTTCTTAAAACACCTTCAAAAGTGTTTTGAACATAATAAAGTGTCTCATAATTCGTTATAAAAAAAAAAATAAAAGTGTTTTAGAGTTTCTAATGAGACACTTGAAGAATTTTGTTGACATTCGATAGTGTCTTAGAATCCTAGATAAGACACTTTGAACTGTCTTAGCATTTCGAACAAGACACTTTCGAGTGTCTTAGAATTTCAAATAAGGCATTTCAAGAAATGTCGTGGGCATTTCTGAATATCTTGGAACTTGGAAAAAGACAGTTCAAGAAGTGTCTTATACACTTGAAAATTCCTGAGAATTCCGGAAAAGCTACTTTTAAAGGTCTTTTAATTTCAAAATAGACACTTGGAGGATTGTCTTAAATTGTTGCATTTATCACTCAAAGAAGTGACTTAGACATTTGAAAGTGTCTTGGAATTTTCATAAAACACCTTGAAAAGTGTCTTCGAATTCCGAATAAGGTACATTGAAATTTCTTAGAATTTCAAATATGACACTTCAAGAAGTATCTTGGACATTCGAAGTCAAAAGTAGTGATTCTCATTTTTTTTCCTTCGGAGAACGATAAAATCGACGACCCATGTAAAAGTTTTTGAAAAAGTTGAAAAAAAAACCAGGTGAAAAAACAGTTTCCAACATTTTCACCTATAAGTTGCGGATACTGACTGTCAAAGAAATTGAAATTCAAGATAAAATTCGACTCAGGTGTTTATCCCTATAAAAAGTCAATCGCAAGATGACGGGCTACTTTTTAAATGTTGCCCTTGGGCATAATATATTGATTATCGTAGACGTGGAAAAAAAGAAGAAAAGAAACAAGTTTGCGATGGGGGTAAAGGTTATACGAGTGTTATACACTCTGTTCCGTGTATTTAAGAGAAGCTTGCCTTGTTGTAAGCCTCATAGAGAACCACACAGGGGTGGCTTCGAAATTCGAGGGGTGACTCCTCGTCGACGTGACTGCTCCATTCCACACATGCCTCATGCCTGTGGCATACATACACATGTATGTATGTATATACAAGTATTATATTCCGAGGATGAGAGACTTGGGCGCATCAATAATAATACCAGGCATGCATCGCCTATAAAACCCAAGTTTATCTTCTCTTCCAACCGATCTGCCCATCAAAAAATCTCGACCCATGAAGAAATTATTGGTTTCCCACCTTCTCGCAGTCCCATCAAATTAAATTCAATAATCTAATGAATAAATTCAATAATATCAATAAATTTTCAGTACTTTTTACATTTTCCTAAAATCCTACGTCTTAGTTACTGAATTTTACCATCTCGTATTTCGTCATTCGTTACTTTAACCAATAATTCACAGTAGTCATCAATCACAATCGTCGAATCTAAACTTGACGTAAAATGACGAAGGGATGAAAATTGGAAAAGCGCGTTTTTCCTCTCGGAATTCCAAATCGATGGGCTATAATTTCAGCCGGAAAATTGCCGGGGAAAAATTGATAATCAGGAAAAAGCCATCGCACGGGAAGGTTCCTTTGTCTCGTCAAAACGCGAGAGTTGACGTATAATATGTTAATTTTTGTTGGGGCTGCTTTCGCTTGCGAAATTGGCCGGTTTCGAGTCGGCGAGCGTGTATACTTTCGAGCGTTAAAAACCTACAGCCGCAAAACGGAAAGAGCGCAAATGCACGTTACTACATTTTTCGCAATGGCCTACAATGAAAGAAAGACGCTGATTGTCGAGGGGGTGAAGGAGGGGGGGGGGTGGCGGGTACGCGCAACCGATCATAACAATGAGACTTATTTTTCCGGCGACGACGAAGCGAGGGGATAGATAATAATAAGATGTATAATAATGTTTTTTCGTGTTTGAATAAAAATTTGGAAATCTTGTGTTAAAAATAACGAAGAATATTAGTGACATAGGGAAATTATCATAAAAATTGCAAAGTTTTGAAGAGTAACGTATTGTTTGTAAGAATTTAGAAAATATTGAAACTTTCAGATTTTTAACGATTATTTTTATTTCCAGTAATTTTTGGAATTCTAAAAAGTATTCACTTATGTTGTAGATAATGGGAAATTATCACTTTTAAATTTGTCCTTGTAAATTTCAATCATTCATTACACTATAAAATATACACTGAAAAACTAATTTGGTTGGCTTAAACAAACGTTTGATCATTATTTGAATAATCAAATATTTGGTTTCCATAAATAAATTTTTAGTTCAGGTAAACAAAATTTTTTTTACTGCAATAATATTAAAATATAGTAAAAGTTAATACTCTAATTAATGATTTATTTACTTTAATTATATTCAAAAAGATTGGTCCTATAGAAACTAAAAGATTCAGTAAAAAAAATTGATATTTATCATTCAAGTTTGAAAAACTAGAGCCTCGAAGTGATGAAAGCGTGGGTTGTCTTTAATCTTCTGCGACTCTTGTTTCTACTTTTTTCAACTTTTTCGTACTCTCTTCAACTTTATTCCCGCAAAAGTTGCAATCCATGTTATTGAACTCGTGTACAATTTTTCAGTAAACTTGCCAACTATGGGAAAAGCGGCATATAAATAGAATCTTAAACTGAAATCGATCGATAAAAGACGCACAAAATCATATTCCAAAAGTTTATGGGACTTTAACGATTTCATTAACAATATTTCTATATTAAGAAAATCAAAAAGATTGTTATAAATAATCGCAGTGACAACAGTTACAACGAAAAATCCCAATATTAAAATAAAGAGCATTTTTTTGTTGCTTCATTAACTCCAATCGCGTTCGAGCTCTACGACTTTTTTTGTCGAACGACTTTCCTCTATAAATATCTCTGATGGCGTTCGAAACTTGGGATAGTCACGCGCGTGAATAAAATAAACGTCATGAAAAACAGCACGGAACAACGCAGCAGCGATCGCGGCGTATTGCCCCTTTTTTTTCGTTCCCTCAATCTGTCTAAAACTCGACGGCCCGCCGCTGCGAGTGCTGCTGCTGTTTTATCGTCTTTTCAATGTCGGGCCAAGCAAGGCAGCCTTCAAACGAAGTAGGTCGTCCTCTGTCGATATTTCCCGATGGGAATATAATCGTTGCCGTTGCTTCGCGAAATGACGAATTAAGACAAGAACGAGTTCCCAAGAAAACCAACTAAATTCTCCTCATTTCACTTGCATTTCCCCAGTCGAAATTTCATCTTGAATTTCAACTTCTTGCACAGTCAGTACTCGAAATTTGCAGGTTTTGAAACTGTTGGTTTTTACTTTTTTCGCCGTAATGCGTTTTTTGAATTTCACCTTAATTTCATCTGCAATTTTGTAATATATTTCATGTACACCTTATTAAATGTTGTAGCGTTATTTCAAAACAAGTTTGAGTTTAACGCTTATAACTATTTCTTTACAAATTTATTAATTTATAGTTTGTTAGTTTCAATTAGTTGAATCTATATCCATAACTTTTTTTTTATGTATTTATTTCTCAGTTTTTTTCATTTTTTTCAACATGCAGTAAATTGGATGAAAAATTTTCATCTACAAACTTATGAATGAGAAACACTGAATTCAGATGATGAGAAAAAAAAACATCATTTTATTAACGAAATTTGTAGGAATACAATCAGTTGAATATTTTATTATAAAATACGCAAAATTTTCGAAATTCTTGTACCTAAAATATCAGAATACCAAATTTTTCTCATCTTGAAATTTTAAATTTCTCATTAATTGCATAACTATTGTTACATTATGTAATTGTTGTTTTTTTACTTTGATTTTGGGTCAGAATTCATGAAAAAACCACAAAAAAATGACTAATTTTTTTTTCATCGAAATGTTGAAAAAATGGTACTATCATCATAATGACTCGACAAAAGGAAAAAAAAAATTTTTTTCAAACAAGTTATTGTCAAATGAAGTTTTTAGTGACTTTTTAAACAAATTCATTTTCCACATAAACAAATCAATCGATTTGGATCAAATTTTTAAATCGACAAGAAAATAGAATGGAGTTTACTAAAGTGCTGGAAAATTAGTGGAAAAACGTTTTTTACATTATTTTTTTACAAATTGCATGTAAACAAATGTTTTGAAAATTGTAGAAATTCAAATAAAAAAATCGCCTTAAAAAAATGATAAGCATTGAAGATTAGAAACGATTGATTTTCAATTAGTCGATAGTATTGAGTTGAATTTTTCATTGAAATAATAATTAAATAATAACATTTATTTTAATAATAAAACGAAGGTAATGCAATATTCTTTATTTTTAATTCCATTCAAAATTTTCATCTAAAAACTTATGAATGAGAAACAGTGACTTCAAATGATAAGATGACAAATTATAATTTTATAAACAAATTCATAGGAATAGACTAAATTTGCATAATTTTCAAAATTCCTGTATCTCAAAAATATCAGAATTCTAAATTTTTCTCATTAAAATTTTTAATTTCTTCTTCATTGCAAAATTATTGTTATATTATTTAATAATTGTGTTTCTTAATTTGATTTTGCGAAAAATTCAAATAGAAAAATCGCCAGAAAAAATTATTAACATTGAAAATTAGAAACGATTGATTTTCAATTAGTCGATAGTATGAAGGTGAATTTTTCATAAACATTTATTTAATAATAATATAAATTTCCATAATAAAAAAAGGTAGTGCAATTTTCTTCATTTTTTAATTTTTTCAAAATTTTATTGACGATCACAACAATTTTATTAATTTATGATCTATTATTTTCAATTGAATCTAAACCCATAATCTTTTTTATGTATTTATTTCTCAGTTTTTTTCTTTTTTTTTACCATACAGTTAATTGGATGAAAAATTTTCATCTAGAAATTTATGAATGAGAAACACTGAATTCAAACAATGAGAAAACAAATCATTTTTCAAAAGAATTTATAGGAATACAATCAATTAAATATTGCGTAACAAAATACGCAACATTTTCGGAATTCCTTTATCTAAAATATCGAAATCCTAAATTTTTATGATCTTGAAATTAAAAATTTCTCAATAATTGCATAACTATTGTTATGTTGTTTGATTATTGTCTTTTTTACTTTAATTGTGTAGAAAAATCGATTTGAAAATACATTCAAAAAGCTGAAACGAATACGAGCTTTCGACTGAAGATCATGTCCAATTATTGTTATTACTCGCCAAACAAGAAAAAATTCGAAACCATGCGATATTTGACTTTATCAGTGGATCAAGGTCAAATGATACGAAATAACTTGACTAAATTTCGTAAATTTCGGTGAAAATGGGCAAGCTCACGATGAAGAACTCAAAAAGAAACTGGAAACGCTCGAATATTGATTCAGGTGAGATTTTCTTCGTAGAAACTGCGTTTTATCGGCAGACTTTTTTATGTTGAAATTGAAACGTTAAAATCACAATATAATCAGCAGTGCAAAAAGCATCGCGCAATTTCATCCAAAATAAACGTGAGTTATTGCTCTGATAAGTTACAAGGTGAAAACATGAAAAAAAGGCGATTGATTTCAGTCATTGTTCTTGTTTGATAAATTTAGATTCATTTTTAATTATTCAGTAATGTAGCCAAATAAAGTTTAATTACTATTATATCTTATTTTAATTAATTATACTAAGTTTTTTATTACATATACAGAATTTATTCAACATGATAATGGATGATTTTTTTTAATGTGATCAAGTTCACTTCCTGAAAATTTCCTCCATGTTGACCTTGAGTCAGACTTGCTATTTCAATCCAAATTATAGCTTTTGATACCAAGCGTAATTTTTATTTCGATTTCGATATCATATTCATACCAGTTTTCCTTATCTCGAATTTAGTGTCATGCGAAGATAAGATTGACTACGTCGACAGTGCCGGATTTAGGATTTTGGCTCCCCTAAATAGTTTCGAAAATTTAATTTTTTATTCATTATAATTATTTTATTTATTATAATTATAAATACAAGCTGAAATTAAGGCATCAACTCTATGGTGCCCTCAGATATTGCAGCATAGCCTTTACATCCGTTCAAAATATAATTGCAACGGAAACTCCCTGGCTCAATCATATGATTAAAGGGCCTAATTGATATTGCAATACATCCGAAAAAGATGACTCACTTCCCGCGCGTACTTGAAAAAAAAAGAACAAATAATACACAAAGACTCGAAATCTCAACGGGAAAAACCTTTCTTTTGCGTCTCTTGTAAATAAAATTGCAAAATCGCGGCGACCAAGGGAAAGTCGAATTGAAAGAATTGAGCATTTCGACTTTCACTCCCGCACGTCGCGCGACTTTTACGGAAAAATCGCGCAGGAAAAGTGCAATCGTACACTAATAGTTGTCTGAGTTTTCCAATTGCGATTTCGATTTGAAAAAATTGAGAGTGCATTGGAACGCTTAAAATTTATATACGTTGAAAAAAAAGTTTTATTTTTTTCTTTATTATTATTTTTTTTTAGATTAGTTTACTTCAACCTGTTATTTTATTTATTAAAAATTAGGAAAAATCAAAGTTAGAAAAGATAAAGCGGTATGAAATTAAATTATTATACAATCAATGGTATTAAAATGCAATTTATTTACATGTGGGAATAGGTGATATTTTTTAAAGAGCAATTTTTATAGTGTTTTAGAGATAGTGGCTGGAAAAGAAAGCGTATTTCGTACCTTGGATAAAATGAAATAATCTTTCTGGTTCATGTGATTATTCTATTTCGTCTTTGTTCCCTGCTTCGACATCAGCATTCCTCGAGAAACAGCTTTCTGCCCCTGGATGCTTAACATATATACCATTTTCACTTTCGAGGGTGCGATGAATTTCTCATGTTTCAGTGAACCACGCAGTCATGTATAGACATTCCCTTAGCCAAAAAATATCTACAGCTCGTCAAATTTATCGAGAAATGATACTTGCATTTTGTTTCTTTTGGAGATTATTTTTTAAACATGAATACTTATTTTCTTTTCGAATTTTTTATAGAAAATTGGAAAAGCCATTTATGAAATCTGAAATAACTAGTTGTTGGTTAAGAATTTTCATTCTATTTTACAATTACAAATATATATATCTTTTTGCAAGTCATTTTTTTAAATGTAGTATTTTTTCCTGTAGAATATTGTAATCATGTTTTGGTTTTGAAAATTTCACTTTTTAAATAAAAATTTCTCAGTATTTTCTATATTTAATATAGTAAGGTATAAACAAAATTTTTATCAAAAAGTGTTTTACTCAAGACTGAACTGCGATTGCAATATTTTATCGTGAAAAGTACAATTTTTTTCTCAGTGTATAATTTTAAAAGAAAACTCATTTATATAAATTATAAATATCAAAATCCCAATTTTTTTCATTTATCACTGACGATATTATTTTTTGAACATAAATTGTTGGTTAAAAATTTTCGTTTTATTTCACAATTTTCGAAAAAATGTTCATCTTACTGCAAGTCAGTTTTCTAAATTAAGTATTCTTTCTTTTATAATATTGTGATCATGTTTTGGTTTCGAATATTGCACTTTTTAATAAAAAACTGTATTTATGGTAAATATTGACAAATTATTTCAGTATTTTCTATAAATATAATAAGATATAAACAACATTTTTATCAAAAAGTGTTTTATTCAAGACTAAACTACGATTGCAATATTTTATGGTAAAAAGTAAGATTTTCTTTGTCAGTGTATAATTTCAAAATTAACTTTATTTACATGAATTAGAAATATAAGAATCCCAATTTTTTAAATTATCACTGGCGATATTATTTTTCAAACATAAATACTTATTTTCTTTTCGAATTTTTTATAGGAAAATGGAAAAGCCATTTATGAAATTTGACAAAACTAGTTGTTGGTTAAGAATATTCGTTTTAATTCACGATTTTCAGAAAATTTTTATCTTACTGCAAATAATTTTTTGAAATATATTACTTTTCTTAATAAAATACTTCATTAATTTTGTGGGTTCGAATTCGCATTTTTTTAATAAAAATTTTTTTTATTCTACTATATTTATGGGAAATATTGACAAATTTTTCTAAGTATTTTCTATAAATATAGTAAAGTATGAATAAAATTTTTATCAAAAAGTGTTTTATTCAACACCGAAATACAATTGCAATATTTTATGGTGAAAACTACAATTTTTTTCAGTGTATCATTTACATGAATCAGAAATATCAGAATCCCAATTTTTTTAACTATTACTGAAGATATAATTTATAATTATAAACATATAAATATGAATTGTCTTTTCAAATTTTTTATAGAAAATTGGAAAAGCTATTTATGAAATCTGACAAAACTAGTTTTTGGTTAAGAATTTTCCGTTTATTTCACGATTTTCAAAAAAATTTTTATCTTACCGCAAGTCAATTTTCTAAATATAATATTTTTTCTCATATATTATTGTAATCATATTTTTGTTTCGAATTTTGCACTAATAAAAATTTTTTATGCATTCTACTATATTTATGGCAAAATTAAAAAAACTTTTTAAGTATTTTCTATAAATATAATAAAGTATAAATAAAATTTTTATAAAAGTGCTTAATTCAACACCGAACTACAGTTGCAATATTTTATGGTGAAAAGTACAATTTTTTTCTCAGTGTATAATTCCAAAAGTATAACTTCATTTACATGAATCACATATATTAGAATTCCAACTTTTTTATTTATCGCTGACTGTATTATTTTTTGAACATAAATATTTTTTTAAGCGAGATTAATTCAATAACAAAACTCAAAGTCTATAGAAATGCTGGAAAATTTGACAAAGTTTCCTAAATACTGAAAATAAAGACACCGAATGTACATTGATAATTATATACAGATCTATACATATACATGTATTTATATAAGAATAAATAATAGTATAAAAATCGAACTTCGGTAGATTCCCAGTATTTTAAAAAATATCTGGGAATATCAAATTTACGTTGATTTTTTATATTTTCGTGATTTTAGTAAGAATTCAGTAAGTTCCTTTTTGATTATTTTCACCTATTTCAATATTTTAAACTCTAATTTTCATTGACAACTTCATTTTCAGAAATCAAATTAATTTTCAGAATTCACAAATCAAATCATTAATTCAATTAATAATATGATAACTTCATTTTCAGCCCCGGTGCGCTCAGTATTTTGCGAAACTTAGATTTCAAAAAAAGAAATAAATATAAAATAAAAAATAATAAACTTAAAAATGTCGATAAAACAATAAGAAATAGTAAGTAATATTTATTTTAATCAAAATTTATTTCAAAAATCATTGGAATATTTAAATTATAATGAATAAGACAATAATAAAATAATACTAAATACCAATATACTTTTGAAATACTTTTTATTCAACGCCGTGTGGAAAAGTGGCATTTTCTCACATTGTTAAATAAAATATAGTCCTTGACTAGTGTGGAACAATTTTTTTAACTCATCTGATTACAACTCTTAAAACTCGATAAAAAAAAACTTTTCCACACTATAGTGAAGAAATATACTATTATAACTTCGCTAAGTAACTCATCCACACAAATCGATCCTTGTAATTTAAATGCTTGGGCCATTTTTGAATGTGGTTGTTGCTGCTGCTGCAGCCATTATTTGTTATGTAAACATATTGTGCTATCGAGAGAAGGACTGCCGCTCGAGCTAGTTGTGCAACGCGCAATCGATTTCTCTCCTTTGCCTCTCCCGGCTGCTAAACCTCGCTTTTACCATTGAGACGACTATGACTATACTCGCTCTCTGTGACCTTTAACTGCAGCTTTGCACGCTCCAAATGTACGCCTAATTAATCCACATCGACGGCGATATCATCGAAAATACCGCTTTTCATATTACTCATTATTTATTTTACGCTATTTTAAGTTTACACGCTGTTTTCTCGCCTTTGGCACCACGTTTTCAGGCTTGGGTACATTACAGTGCCCGATTCGTGCACGTACTTTTCGGCCTTGGCTATCCTCCGCTCTCGTCAATAAACTCTCGTCACCTATACTTGGAGATACATACATCACGTCAAATCAGCTTTCACGATTACACGTAGACCCACTTGTTTCCCGAGACATTTTTTTACACTTTACCAAAGATTTTTTCACATTCCCCTAAGTTTTGGTTTCTTTCTTTCGAGTTTTTCGCGACATTCAATTGGAAAATTGCATGGAAAAAAAATCGATACGCATTTTTTTGTTTCTTTGAAAAATGGTTATTTTACCATATATGTGAATTTTGATATTTTTTGATAAACTAACTGTTACGTCCTTACACGTGAGGTTCGAACGCTACACGAATTTCCCCGAAAGGAAATTCCAAAGCGGAAAATAGGGTTAACAATTCAAAGCCTTCGCG